>JAMJFZ010001814.1:27500-74694 GCA_026225945.1 Cricetomys ansorgei | reverse complement strand
TGCTCTGTGCATATCTGGTGCCCACAGAAGCCGGAAGAGGGCACCAGATCTGCCGGAACTGGAGTTACAGATGGATATAAGCCACTGTGTGAGTGCTGGCAATCGAACTAAGCAGCCCAGTGCTCTTAACTGTGGAGCCATCTCTTCAGGCCCTCAAATTTATTTTTAAAAAATGTGGGGCTGGAGATGGCTCTGCAGTTAAGAGCACTGACTGTTCTTCCAGAAGTCCTGAGTTCAGTTCCTAGCAACTACAAGGTGGCTCGCAACCATCTATAATGGGATCTGATGCCCTCTTCTGGCACGCAGGCGTACATGCAGAGAGCACTCATATATTAAATAAATAAATAAAAACATTTTTTTAAAAAAAGTAATAATAATAATGTAAGAAAAAATTCCCTTTGGTATTTCCTTTTTAGTGCAGTAAAAAAAAAAAAACTGGAAATTGACATATCATAACTATTCAGTAAGGTGTGTAGCTGGTGACGACAATGAGAAAAGAGTAAGTTAGAGAAATGGCAGGCTGAATTCTGATTGCTAAGCCCTTTCCGACCATAATGAATAAAAGTAGGACTGGGGAGGATTAGGAGTTCAAGGCCAGCCTGGGCTACATGAAACCCTTTAAAAAAAAAAAAAAAAAAAAAAAGGAGGGAAGAAAAATAAAACATTTGCGGTGAGCAACCTGATTGGCCGTGGTCACTGAGCCACTTCAGACACCTAGCCTTGGCCCACCTTTTGTAAAATTCTATAGTGTTGTCTGCAGAATATTCCAGTGCCTGAGACAGCGCTTTGTGTTCTTATCCAAGCACCTTATCCAGGAGGCATGTGTGCATAGTCTTTACCTTGAGTTCAGGAGTCTCCAAATCCAGGTAAATCTCTGGGACTCTTCACAGGAGACACCCCAGATCTAATGTTTTTTAAACAGAACCCCTGACTTGTATAATTAATAAAGCATCACATGGATGGTGCGGCTTGGGCTGTGGATGACCAAGAACTTGGGAACCCCAGGCAACAGTCTTGTGTCCAGGTCCTTCCTCAAATAGTGATGCCAGCCCTCCATCTTCTGAGTCACATGTGAGCCCTTTGTGCCTCACTGTGCCTCAACACGTATCTTTGAAAATCAAATTTAAATTAATTCAATCAGTAGTACTCAATGAATGTCAGTGCATCTCTCCCTTGCCCTCCCCCAGGCTGAACTCAAAACACACACACACACACACATGCACACACACACACATACACACATACACACACACACACACGCACACAAACGCACACATACACACACATGCACACACACATACACAGACACACACACACATACACACACACACACATGCACACACACACATACACAGACACACACACACATATGCACACGCACACATACACATACAGACACACACACACACACATATGCACACGCACGCACACACACACACATACACACATGCGTGCACACACACACACACACACACGGCAAGCACATCCAGCTTTAAGCCACAGCCTAGACTTTAAAAAGATAAAGATGTAACAGTGAGCAAGACCGCTCTAGTGCCCATCCTTTAGGGACACAGCTTTTGCCATGTTGAGAACATGTTTCCATATATAAAGGGGACTCAAAGGGTACAGGGCAAAACTGGTTGGTTCCTTCCACTTCTTTCAAATCTACTAGGTAAATATTAGTGTGATTAATTCTGAGCCTCACAGGGAGAGAATAAATGTGAGACTTCATTTTAGATACAATTAGTACCTACATTCATTTAGTCTCTTTCTTCTGCCAAAGTTTTGGCTTGGATTATTCAAAAATGATAAAAACTGGTATGAGTTATGCACCTACTATGTCTCAAACCTCTCCTCTGCGGCACCCAGTAAGCCTGTAAAATAGAATTTGTTCCTTAGTTGTGGACCTCAGAGATATTGATCTACCCATGGTCACTCAGTTTCAAAACCAGCATAAGAGGCCAACCTTCTTCCTATTGCAGACTTATTACCAGCCTCAAAGCCACTCTGTTTCGCCACAGATGAGAATACTTGGGTGAGTGTTGTCTTGTTCCTCAGCACCTACTGGGGAACAAAAGGTCTGTCATGCATAAAGATAACAGGTGGCTCTGCTCACAGACCTGATGTCACCTCTCAATTTGTTGGAGTAAGGAACAGATTTAAGAGTCGTATAAAGCAGGGTGCTGGCGGCACACACCTTTAATTTCAGCTCTCCGGAGGCAGAGACAGGTGGGTTTAAGGCCAGCCTGGTCTACAGAAGGAGTTCCAGATCAGCCAGGACTATACAGAGAAACCCTGTCTCAAAAAAACAAAACAACAAACAAACAAACAAACAAAAGAGTAGTGTGTAGCCTTAAATCAGAGAGGGAAATTGTCACTTTCAAGCATTTAAAAAGTCATTTACAGATCAAAATTAATAGACTTTATGTTATGATCTTAGTGTTCTTCCTCCATTTTAATCCCCAATGAAATTGAAGGTACTATAAGCCAAGAAAGCAATGTTTCATTAATCACAGTGTTATTACTTTTAACATGTGTCTGGTTGGAAAACAATACTGGGCTTCAGAGATGAGTCAGCAGTTAAGAGTGTGTATGGCTTTTCCAGAGGACTCCAGTTTGGTTCCTGGCTCCAGGGAGATCCAAGGTCTCTGGTCTTTGCATGATCCACACATACATCCACATGCCCATACACAGATATACATGTGTACATAATTTACAATAAAATCTTTTTTAAAAAAGAATAATACTGCAGCTGGGCAGATAGCTTGTGGATTAAGAACACAGGCTGCTCTTCAGAGGATCCAGGTTCAATTCCCAGCACCCACATGATGGTTCACAACTGTCTGTAACTCCAGTCTCAGGAGATCTGATGCCCTCTTTTGGTCTCCAAGGAGATCAAGCACAATAATGGCACACATACATATATGTAGGTAAAATACCCATGCACATTAAATAAGTAAATAAGTAAAATCTTTAAAGATGAACAACCTGATTCAAAATGGATGTTCAACTGATAAATAGCACAATTACTGATTAAACAGAGAGGCTCATATTTTCAACAGTGCTCTACATGCCTGTAATAAATGCAGTTAACCTAAAGGCTTTTGTTGCTATTCCATACGAGTATATATTTTAAGAATAAAAATCAACTGATTATTAAAATGGAGCATCACTCCTGACGTGTGCTTTGTTCAAGAAGGAAGCTTGAGGCAGAATCCTGGCCCCCTTTGCTTCACAAGGGGTCGCCCTGACAAGGGGACCAATACAGCTGTCCCCTCTCCATCCTGTCAGAAATCACAGGAAGGCTCTTCTGGCACCAGCCCCTCCCACTGAGGCCTTCTGGGTAGTGCAGATCTCAGAGCTGGATTGGGTCTGTTGTGTTGAACATTATCCTGGTCATATTGACTCAATTTGATTGGATTTCCTTTATTACCCTGAGGTGACACAGGGAGAAGATAAAATCTATTATTGGACACAGTGCCATCCAGAAAGACCATCAAAATCTGACCTCAAGGGTGGGGGAGTGGGGCAGAATATCAGAGTTTATCTCTTAAGGTAATGTTGTAAAATAACACTGCCATCTTTTCTCTTTGTGCTTCTTTTAATATATTTTTTTTAAAATCCCTTCTCAACCACAAAATACATTTCCTGCCCAGTTCTAGATATAAAGCAGCCTAAATACTGCTGCACATTTTTTATTTAAAAAAAAAAAATAACTTGTAGAATATAAATATCTATGCTTACTCCAGCCTGACCACCTGGAGTCACAGGTTTATAAATCGTATAAAGTATACAGTGTTACGATGTTTACTAAAAATTATTAATAGGTTTTCTGAGTTATGTAATTTAACTTCCCTGTGACTATTTTATAAAAGGTATTGCCTCCACTAACAAAATAATATGTTTTGCTTGATAGATTAGTCATGTACTCACAGGGACGCTACAGGTGTGCTGGGCACACTGTGGCAGGCAGTCGGATACCATGGGAACGCCGAGTAGGGTGTGGCTAAGGGAGGGGACTCACTAAAAAAACAGTTGTCAGTTGACTCTACTAATTTTGTGCTTCTCAGAATGAAGATGCCAGCCGTCCTTTCCTGAGAGACATTTCATCTAGAACTCTCCTGGAATACTTTCTTCCTGAAATAGACAGAAACTGTAGGCCGATGTATCATTTTAGTTAATCAAAACAAGTAGGCAAATTAGTCTCCTTTATTTTTTTAATGAATATAATTTAACGGTATTTAATTTGCATACAGGAAAGTTCACCCAGGGGAAAAAAAAAAAAGTCTGCATTATGGCACTTTTGTAAACCTCAACAAAGCCCGTCATTAGGAGACCTAATTGATTTTCCCTCCCCACTCCCGAGGGAAGGAAACGATCACAGTACCTGCTTATTCACCCAGAGAAGAATGGGTGTGCTGGTGGTTCAAACCGAGATTTGGGTTTAAGAGGCCTGTGGTTCTGTTCTGGCAGGGAGATCTTGGCCAGTGTTTGCTTTGAACATTCAGGAAATCTGTTTTTCCCAAGCAATAGGGGAACATCGCTGTCCGCCTGATGTCCTCTCCGTGAGCCCAATTTCGTTCAGCTTGCAACCCACGCTAGAATTATTTTATTTCTTGTTTATTTAAAGGTGCCTTATTCCAGAAGAGGGACTGTGAAGCTTCTTGTAGGAAATGTGTAGTGTAGAATAAATGAGAAGGTGAGGGTATTCAGAAATTAGAGAGTCAGGGACTTGTGGGGAGCCAGGGACAGAGGTCAGTACAGAAAACAAAACCACAGAAGCTCTTCTGGGAGTCGGTGTGTTCATTAGGCTCTGTCAGTCCAGAGGCCAAAGCAAAGAGAAAGAGCAGCACTCACAAGACCTGTGCTGGCCGCTGTGAGCCTGAAGTCCAGTTCTTCCTGGTATTGAGACTAGATATGACTTTTCCCATAAGTCTTTAGAAATCCTGCATCAGCTCCTCAATATAATCCTCTGATATAATCATGGCTCTTCTGTGTGAGTCCTTCTATGTCAGCACATGGCCAGAGGCCAAAGCAAAAGTTCTTCAAGGGACCTTTCGCTAGGCTGATGTTCTTCTTCATTGTTGCATTTTCTCCCAAAGATGCTCCCAACTTTTCTCCACCGTTCTCTCTTTGCCTCCTCCCTAGCCCCCCACCCCCTGCTGCTTGTTCCTCTCCCCCTATAAGCATTTAGGAGATTGGAACCACTTCAATTTGGAAAGTCAACAGAGGCAGCCATTGCCCTCCTCCCTGTCTGATGGACATCTGTCTTTGGATGCCTGATCTCCCTGGGGGTGGGGAGGTTGTCATAGCATCTCATGTTTCCCAGCAGTGCCCTCCAGCACCTACCCTCTGGACGCTGCCATGAAGTTCCTTCCATGGGTGGTAAAATTGCAAGCCAGGAAATGAAATGATCTTGCTGGTGGTAAGTCAGCATTTCACGGCAGAGCGTCAACAGCTCCTTGCTTTCCCTTGTGTTGGTCTCATTGTGATAAGAAGCCAGTGTGTGTGTAGTTTTTAAGTCAGGCGATAATCCCTGCCAAAGTTTTCTTAACTGTGCCCTGTAGATGTGAACAGCATCATCAAAAGCAATCAGAAGACTGGTGTGTTTAAGACTCAGAAAATATCAAGCTGGTAAGATTAAGATGCCTTTCTGCATCCTGTTTGAATTAAAACATTGAAACTGCTTTCTTGATGCTATGGATGATTAATAATAACACAATAATAATAGATATTGTTAATTGAGCACTTACTGTGTGTCAGGCACCGTTCTAAGCTCTTCACGTGTGTCATCTCATTGAAACTTGTAAGACTCCTGTGAGGCAGGCAGGACACTCCATCCAACAGACGAGAACACCAACAATGCCTGTAGTATAGAACACCCAAGATAATATATTATACACTGAGTTAGGGTCACTTTCGTGACCCTATGATTATGCAGGGTGAGGTTGGAAAAGCCCAGCTTGAGGACTTCTTAAGTGACTTTATTCCAGTGGTTCTTAGCATGGGCAGTTTTGCAACCCCTAGAGAATTCTGGCAATCACTGGGAATATTTATTCTTGTTGTTGTTATTATTACTATTATTATTATTATTAATTATTATTATTGCCATTGGGGTCTTATCAGACAATGTCACTACTGGTTCCTACTGCTCCTGATGTCTAATGGTAAAGATCATTCGTAGGCAACTTTCAAAGCACAGTAAATCCCTCCATACTCTAGAAGCATCTGGCCCAGGGCATCAGTATTGCCAAGCCTGAGACACCTTGACCTAGTGATGGTTTTAACACAGTCCAGGTGTGCAGTCCCTTTTGGTTCTGTTCATTCTTTTCCAGGCTAGGAGAACTGCTTTCCCTCAGCAGAACCAGTCTGTGTCCTGTGATGCCCGTCGTGGCCAGCTGACCACAAAGGAGAACGTCATCACTTAGTGCTTTCCACAGGAAATGGCTGACTCTGTGCGTTTTCCCTTCGTGTATTTAACTGCAGATCTTGTCATAGCACCAGCTCCATCTGAAATTATTTCACGTTCACTATTACTCCGTCGCCTTTGGTATCTTAAGTTTTCTCTATGTTGAGGTCACTTGCCCACCCTGACTACATAGTTTAAGAACCACAGTGTGCTAGACATGATGGCATCGATTCGTAATCTCAGCACTCAGGAGGGAGACTTAGGAGAGCCCTGCCTCTGTGGTTCGCACAGCCATCTCCTTCCGGAGAGGACTTCATTTTGGGACATGCTTTTCAACCTGGTCTTTTAGTTATCAATCAAAAGTGCATTTTCCGCGTTGTCCTCATTTACATTTATTTAATGCTTAAGGTCATTTGTGACCATTTGAGTGTATTTCAGCATATGGAATCAGGGAATAATAGACTTCAGCTTCATGCTGTGAAGCGAGATTGTGTTTTTACAAGACATAATGTTGTTTACTGAGTGTTAATAATCACTAATTAATAAACATATCTAGACTTCTAAAATGTTGCATTTTATGAAAATGTCAAGTGTTTAACTTGGGGAGTGCAATAGAATTTCTGTTATCTCTTCATAAAATAATTAAGTTACATAAAGAAGTAAAATGTTGCTGTTCAGCACAGGGCAGATCCCAAATGCTTAGTGCCTGGCCTTTGCTCAAATGTGTCTGCTCTCAAAAATGCTATTTCTAAGTATACTCTTCTGATACATATAGACGTGCAGACTGTATTTCAATAATAATACAGGATTCCCTAATGAGAGACTGGGTTTTTTTTTCCCCCTTTGTACCTTTATCACAGACTAATTATGGTTCAGTTTTCTCTTTTTTAAAAACTAAGGGCATTTTCATCCAAACTCTTCTAAAGCTTTGCCAGGAAGGAGCTAGGGCCTGGAAGATGGCTCGGTTGGTAAAGTGTTTGTCATGTAAGCTTGAGGACCTGAGTTCATCCCCAGCAGCTACATAAAAACAAACAAACAAAAATGGTCCAGTGGTGTGTGCCTATAATCCTAGCACTGGGGAAGTGGAGACAGGATGTTCCTGGGCTTTGATGGCTACCAGTCTCGCCAATCAGGTGAACTCCAGGCTCTGTGAGAGATTCTGCCTCATAAAAGAAGGTAGAGAAGTGATGGAGGAAGACATGTAACATGGACCTGCAGCCTCTAAATGCGCGCGCGCGCACACATACACACACACACACACACACACACACACACACACACAGAGGAGAGGGGAGGGTCAGGGAATGACTCAGTAAATGTGATCATAAGATCACATACTATAAAGTAAGGAGCTCTTGACCACTTAGCCTCCAGCAGCTAAGGAAGCGAAGCCACCAGCCAGTGCTGCAGTAATCAGCACTCCCGCTTCTGCCCACTGCTTTCCCACCCATAACCAGTACAATGCGATGAAAATATTAGTTCCATGAGAGAAGAAATAAAAGGGAGCCATTCACAAAAGAGCTCAGATATTGCTCAATATTCTTTTCTGGTGCCTCAATGCATATGTAGAATTTCTTCTCCAAATTGGAGGTGTGGAATAACAGTAGCGACAGATAACTAAGAGGTATTTACCATAGCTTACAAAGCCCACACGTGAACCAAATATTTCTGCTATTAAAAAGCACTTCAAAGCTTGACATGAAGTTTGTAGTAGCTGAATGTCTCTTGTGACTTCATTTGCACAGGAGATGTAAAAGCCGAAAGGGAAATCGTGACATGAGAACCGTGAGCCTATGAAATAGAGTTTTTTCTAAAGGAATGGGAAGCTGCCCAGAAATTTGACTGGCACCCCATGATTGATTCCCCCACTCAGTGTCCTTTGCAAAAGCTGTTGTTTGAATGAACGTCTTTCAGCAGCCCATCTGCTAAAGGCTTGGACCCCAGTGTGTGGTGCTGTTGGAAGGTGTGGAACCTTTAACAGGTGGGGGCAAGAAGTTCCACCTTGGGGGTGTGTCCTTAGAGGGGATAGATGGATTCAGACCCCTCTCGCTTCCTGGCGAGTTGCTTCCTCTGCCACATACTCTAGCACTATTGACTGCCTCACTACAGCTTCCAAAAGCAATGGGCAGCTGACCATGGACTGACACTTATGAAACTATGAACCAAAACCCTTCCTCTTTATAAGTTAATAGTCTCAAGGTATGTTGTCATAGTATTGGAGAGCTGACCGGCACAGTAGCTATCAATCTTCCTCCTGCCACTGACCTCTTCCTGCCTCATGCACAGGGCAGACCAGGGCTGTATGGATTCTGGGGCCCCTCTTTAAGAGGATGAATTAACTATATCTGACTTTAGCAGCAGTTCTCAACCTGTGGGTCTCAACCTCCTTGATGGTCAAATGACCCTTTCACAGGGGTGGTCTAAGACCATCTGGAATATCAGATATTTACATTACGATTCATAACAGTCGCAAAATGACAGTTATGAAGTTGAAATGAAATAATTTTATGGTTGGGGTCATCATAGCATGAGGAACAGTATTAAAGGGTCACAGCATTAGCAAGGTTGAGAACCACTGCTTTAGAGACTCATACGGCCCTGTAAACATGTTATCAGTGCTCATTGGTGGGGATCTTTTGCATTGGTGGGGGCTGTGGCCAGTGCTTCTTTTAGCCTTATGGTAAATCTGCCCTGCTGACATGAACCTCCTTCCTTGCCCACTGGAGCTTTGTTTTTGAAACAAGGTATCACTATGTAGCTGGGGCTAACTTAGAACTCACTAGGTAGACCAGACTGAGCTTGAACTCACAGAGATCCACCTGCCTTTGCCTCCCAAATGCTGGGATCAAAGGTGTGAGCCACCACCCAGACTTCTCTTCTTTTTTTTTTTTTTAAAAAAAAAAAAACTGCTAAATCCAAGCCATTTTGCTCCCTCTGATCCACTTTAATCCAGTCTCACTGCGTTAAATATGAAAATTATGCTTGTGAAGGTGAGGACCCTTGCCCCTGGCCAGTCAGCGATCCACGTGAGCTCTGTGCATCACATCTCCAGGATCTGAACGCAGCCCTCTGATAGTTCTCCTGCTCATCCCTCCGTGCAGTTCATTCATTTATCGGATGAGTCCAAGGTGCGCCTTTGGGAATCTAAATATGGAACAGTTAGAGGTAGTTTGTGAACAAAGGAAACTGTACTTCTAAATATAGTGAGGAATTTATGAAAGAGCTAGGGTATTTACAGCAGCTCAATTGTTGGGTTTATCTGAAGCTGTCTTCAAAATTGTGACTCTAACAAAGAACCATTGGAGCTTTTGATGTCTACGTATTTCTAGGTCTTCCAGAATAGTGAATAGCATCATTCTCTGGTTAACATTAGTTAAAAGTTACAATTTAAAAAAAAAAATATTAAACTAGCTCTGCTGTGATGGTAAAATAAATTTCACTTAAGGAAAAAAAAAAAAAACATTTGCATTTGTTTGAAAGTTGTTGCCAGGAGGTGGTGGCACATACCTTTAATCCCAGTACTTGGGAGACAGAGGCAGGTGGATCTCTGTGAGTTCAAAGTCAGCCTGGTCTACAGAATGAGTTCTAGGACAGCCAAAGTTACACAGAGAAAACCTGTCTTGGAAAAAGAAAAAGAAAGAGAAAGAGAAAAAGAAAAGAAAAGAAAGGGAAAGGAAAGGAAAAAAGAGAGAGGAAGGAAGGAAGGAAAGAAAGAGAAGAAAGGAAGGAAGGAAGAAGAAAGAAAGTTGTCACTGAATTTAAGCTGTGGCTTTTATTATTCTTCATTAAACCACACATTTTTGTGAGCTATTCAGCTTATTTTTGGAGTTTTACAAAGCCTCAATTTTACCTGTGTTGAGGAGGCCAGGGTCAGCCAGTGATCCCATCTTGGTTACTGTCCAAGACTCATTCTACCCTTTGGTCTGTTTCCTTTAGAGGTTAAATTGGAGCAATGGAAAAATTATTTTTAGATGTATATCCCTACCAACTGGGACCCAGTTGTCACCTGTGCCAAGTCTTCTGCCCTGAGTCTCTTCACCCCCTCCCTCCTCCTCTGCTCCCAGCCGCTACCTTCTCTTTCAGTTGCCCTGTGTTTATTCTGTCACTAAAACGAAACACCAAAACCATCTAACTTACCCAGAGAAAAGGGTTATCCTTGGCTTACCTTTTTGGAGGGTCCATCCACCACTGGGTCATTGCATTGTTTTGGACCTCCAAGGGTTGAGACAGATGGCAATGGTAGAAAACATATGGCAGAGCAGTAGCTTACCTCCTTGTCAGAAAGATGAAGTAAAAAGGATCCCACACTCCACTTCAAAGGGGTGCCCCCTCACTAGGCCCCATTTCTTACAGGTCCCACCACCTTTACCATGCTGGGGCCAAACCTTAGCACACTGGCCTTCAGAGGACACCACCCGGGCCGTAGAATCTTATTCTTAACACGCTTTGTCTTGCTTGTCCAATCTCAGGTCTTCGTCAATCTCATCCTCTATCTGTCCATCTAAATCCAGTCTTCTGGGGGACTCAATGACCACTTCCCTGTCTACCTTGACTGCTTCACCCCACTCTGTTTTCTCTCCTAAGTGCTGCTGGTCTCTGACTTGTACCTCAGTGGAATGAAACACACACCATTAGCATTAAAGTATGCAGCCTGCTTATTGGTCTGTTCCTTTGCTGACAGGTGTTCTGATCACTTTCTATTTTCCAAGTGCTGATCTCAGCGCTAGTGGCATGGTGGGGGGACCGCACTCAGGAAGTTTGTCCCTTCTTGGAGTTGACATTCTAGGGAGGGAGGCAGCTGATTCTCTTGAAGATGAGGATTCTATTTAATATGTTATTGTTTTATTCCCTGAAGCAATTGGTGTGTGTGCTCCCCATAGTCTGAGAGCTTTTGGAGTTTGTATTTGAAAGATGTGGATCCTTAAGGTTTAGCGAACCAAACAATTTTTAGTGGAAGAAAAGTCAAGCTCCGGAGAGTCAGGCATCAGCTTCTCCATCAGATAGTGACTTTCATTTCGGGACAGCTTCTCAGGCGGGCGCTTGCAGTGTCTGGAGCCAAACTGACAGCGTGAGTAGGCATTTATCTGCTCATTGTCAGGTTGAAGAGGAAGGTTAGTAGAAGGTAACGGAGATAAGGAAGCTGAGGGCTCTTTAAGAAATTTTCTGATAAAATATACCTGTTAGTGAGTTTTGCTAAAACTAGGGTAACAGAATCTTGAAAAGTGCAGAGAATTCTAGAAATGCTATGCTCCCATTCCTTCCTTTGCTCTTTGGCATACAAGAAAATGAAATTACCATGTGCAGGCTGTTCTTCTCAGTTCGTTGCTGAATTTGTAGAAAAGCCCTGGTGCTCACTATTCAGTTTTACCTTGACAAAAGATCCCCTAGAGTGTCACCTAATATTATGTGTTTTGATGCAGTCTCTCTTTAATGAGAAGGAGCCAGACTTTAATATTTGAGGACAGTGTTTTTTCTAGGGGCACTCTTAAACTGCAGTAAATTAAAAAGTAAAACCTTTTTCTTCCAGAACCACATTGAATTGATTCTTTGAATGTTCTGGTCCCTACTATTTACCAAGGTCAAAATCTCATACCAAGAAATGGTCCGGTATGTTAATAGTTGATGTGCATGTCAGTCTGCTGCTTCCCTGAGAACTGTCTTCTGGTCTGAAGAGACAACTCTTTCTTCCTTCTCAAAATTCAGTATTATAGAAATAACATATCAAGGCCTACGGACGTAGCTCAGTTGGTAAAGCTCTTGGTTAATAAGCCTGAGGAGCTGAATTGGTGGGGCATGGAGCCATGCTCTTATAACCCCAGCACTAGAGAAGTGGAGAAGAGTGAATCTCTGGGGCTCATCAACTGGCCAGCCTAATCACACCTGTGGAATGAGTGACTCTGTCTCACAAAACAAGGTGAATAACACCTGAGTCATGACACGCAGGCTGCCCCTGGTTTCCCCATATGCATACACACATATGCATGCACACCTTTATAGCCACACAAAATAAATACCTGGCAATGAAAATGTCTTTATTTTCTAAGGAGTTCACTTTAAAAGAAACCATTTTCAAGATGCTAGAAAATGACTATATCACAGTCTGTTGTGAAACACTAACCTAACTTCCACCTTGACAGTGAACATTAAGAGGCTAGAATGGGGGCTCAGTGGTTAAGAGCATTGGCTGCTCTTCCAGAGGACCTGGATTCAATTCCCAGCAGCTCACAGCTGTCTGAAACTCCAGTTCCAGAGGATCTGACTCCCTCACATAGACTTGCTTACAGGCAAAACACCAATGTACGTAATAAATACAAACAGTAACAAAAACAGTGGACATCACTGTTCAGTGCTTCACCCTTACAAACAATGCTACCGTAAGGCGCATCTGTTCACGTGCCACACATGCATCTGTGACAGACTTTCAGAGGTGGGCTTTGTGTGACTCACCGTGACCTTGTCATATCTTTTCATACCTTTTAAGGCCAATCCCTTGATTTCATTCCTTCTTTTCAGAAGTTCCAGAAATTGTGTTGGTAATTTCATGATATTGGCATTTTCTTTGTGATTGAAAATTTTTTATAAATTAATTCACTAAACCTTGACATTTTAAAAAAATCTGAATCTTCCTGTTCAAGAATGGGATGCTTTCTTAAGATGTCTCTCTGGCATTTCATTTTGCTTGCTCATTATATTTCTGGAAACTTTTGTTGGGCCTTTAAATAGAATCTCTGCTTCCAGTATATTGTACTGTGCCTCCCTCTCTCCCTCCCTCCCGCCCTCCCTCCCTCTCTTCCAATCATTCTTTCTATTTATTCATTAAAGACAGGGCATCGCTGGACGGTGGTGGCACATATCTTTAATCCCAGCACGAGGGAGGCAGATACAGGCGGATCTCTGTGAATTCAAGACCAGCCTGGTCTACAGAGTGAGTTCCAGGACAGCCAGAGTTAGTTACAACAGAGAAACTCTATCTTAGGGGGGAAAAAAGTCAGGACATCAGGCAGCCCTTGAATTCGCTACATAGCCAGCAATGAACTTGAACTTGAACTTCTGACCCTCTGCCTCCACCTCCAAGTGCTGGGATTGCAGGTGTGCATCGCTACACCCAGTCTATGAACTGCTTTGTTTCTTTCGACATTTTATTTCCTAACTAGTTACAGTCACTTGCATATACAGACATTAAGGTTAGAGGGTTCTGTGTGGTATGTATTCAGTCCCCTTGAAGAGTCCTGGCTGTTCCCAACCGGTTTCCAGTAGATCTTCTGTCTTCGTCCAGATAAGCACAAGCATCAGCTTCGAGTGATGGCACTTTCAACTTTCTGATTCTTTTTTCTCGTGTGTAGCCTCGTTGGATGAAAACACCCACCATCGTGACCACTGAGTGAGTGCGTTGGGAAGTCCCAACAGTTCACCACCGAACAGGCTTCAGCCTTTGACCTGGGGTGTTTATTCCCTGGTTCCTGTTCTGAGGTCTCTATTATAAATAAATATGGAACTTTGGCGTATGTGGAGACAATCAAATTGCTATTCTCACTTTGCCTACATCTATGCCTATTAACAGGTTTTTAGCAGTAAAATATGTCTGCATTTCTAGCCACTATAGTGCCTTAGTTGTTTTAATGTGCCCCTGCTGCTGTGTGTGTGCACATACATGTGTGTGTGTGTTGCAACTGCAGGCTCACAGTGCCACTGCATGCATGTGAAGGTCAGAGGGCAACTCTCGGGAGTTGGTTCTCTCATTCACCTTGCTGATACAGGGTCTTCCCTGTATCTGAGCTTCTTGTTAAAATCTGCAGTGTTTTACAGGTTTGAAGGCTTTCATTCATTTAAAGCTAACTCCATGGAGGAGAAGTGGCTCATTCATAAACTGTTGATCTTGTGAGCACCAGGACATGAATTTGATCTCCAGAACTCACATAAACACTCATAATCTCAACACTTTGGAGACAGAGACAGGCAGACCTCTGGGGCTCATGTGCCAGCCAGACTAACCTATTTCCGGTGGGTTCCAGGGCAAAGATACTTGAGGTTGTTCTCTGGTGTCCACACACATGTGCATGTGGTGCTCAAACAATCACACACACACACATACACACACACACACACACACACACACACACGTACACCATCTGTTGCATTCCTCTGTATGTTATGTAAGTAGATGTCATATACTTTTTTTAAAAATTGAGACCTGACTTATAGGCAACTCTGTTGTCTACAGTTTGCTCATCTTCTATAGTAGAGATTTCATGGAGACCTAATTTTACTTCCCTCTGCCTTTTCTCTAAGCCTTATTCCTTGTCTGGAAATGTAAGTTAATTGTATGTCCTGATAAAAATTAACAAGCTGGTTAAGTAATCTCTCAAGGAATTTGTTTACATGACATCCAGCTTTAATTTTCTATGTGTCCCCCCGCCCTTTAGCTAAGGGAAATGTTTTCAGTAAAATCTTGAAGCTGGGTAATGTACCTCAGTGGCATAGTGAGTATTTAGCATGTGCATGGCTCTGAGTTTGATCCCTAGTATCCAAATGTTCCCCTTTTACTTCCCTGGAATGGCTTGTTCTTTAAAATTCCCTTTTAGAAATAAATCTGGTGCTTGGAACTAAAGCCAAAACTTGTAGCTAAAGAGCACTCTAAATCTAAAGCCGTGTGGATACAAGCCTTCTCGGGCAGTGTTTTCCAAAGTCATACATGGCCCGTCCTCACGGGACTTCCTCATGGCACTTATGTTTAGAGTGCAGATTCCCAGGCCTCAAACAAAGCTAGATGAGCAATTCCATGGAGTCAATCTCATGATTCTGACATCTAAACAATGTCCTCAGTTGATTCTCATGTCTCTGGAGCTCAGATCATACTTGGATAAGCCCATTTTTTATCCCTAGATTATTGCTCAGATTAATGAACTGAAAACACAAAGGTAAATCTGTGACTGACCTCTGCTTGTCCCTAGGATGTTTTGACTTGAGGCCTGTGCTCCCACAGTGGATATGGGAAAACAGTATAGATAAGAGAATAATTCTCACTGGGCGGTGGTGGCACACACCTTTTATCCCAACACTCAGGAGGCAGAGGCAGGTGGATCTCTGTGAGTTCGAGGCCAGCCTCATCTACAGAGTAAGTTGCAGGACAGCTAGAGTTATAAGAAAGAAACCCTGACTCGAAAAACAGACAAAGAAAGAAAGAAAAGATGAAGAAGAATAATTCTGATTAGTTTCTTGTCTGAGTCTCAGCCCTAGTTGGTGTGACTTACTAAAAAGTACACACATCAGAGGTAGAAAAGACCATAGGCTAGCCCAGCAGCTGCTCCCAGGCAGAGGTACACCAGATATCTACTCTGCACCCTGTTTGTAATTGCATGAGGCATTTTTGTTTGGTTGTCATAGTGACTGAAGGTTATCGTTAGTACTGGGGAATGAGGATGCTAAACAGCCCTTGATACAAATGACAGTCTACGGCAATGAATTGTCCTGGCTTACTGTCTCATCTGCTAATACTGTCTTGACAAAAAAAAAACAAAACAACAAAAAACCAAAACCCAATGGCAGATCAGGTGAGAAAATGGGAATCCAGAAATATTGCTCACCTTTCTTTTATTGCCTCCTCTCTCTCTCCCTCTCTCTCTCTCTCTCTCCCTCTCTCTCTTTCTCTCCCTCTCTCTCACCATGCATGTTAAAGAGAGAAAGAGAAAGAGAGAGGAGAGTATTATCTGTTTTACAAACATTCTTTAAATATTGGTAAGTAGTATCTTAGTTATTGTTCTATGGTTGTGAAGAGACACCATGAGCAAGGCAACTTTTATAAATGAAAGCATTTACCTGAGGGCTTACTTATAGTTTTAGAGAGTTAGTCCATGATCATCATGGCGTGATGGACATGGAAGCAGACAGGCGTGGCTCTGGAACAGTAGCTGAGAATGTTGTATTCTAATCTGCAGGCAGCAAGTAGAGAGAGAAAGACTTTGGGACTGGCTCACGGGCTTTTGAAACCCCAAAGCTCACTCCCAGTGATGTACCTCCCTCAACAAAGCCACACCTCTTCCAACAAGGCCACACCCCCTAATCCTTCCCAGACAGTTCCACTGACTGGGGGCCAAGCATTCAAGCATAGGAGCCTGTTGGGGTCATTTGCATTCAAACTACCACAACATGGACATAATTTTGTTAAAGAATAACATTTTTTAGTCTGATTTATTTATTCAGGTCAATGCAATAAAATATAATTTAGTGCCTTTCATAGCCACTTTGGCCTCCTAGAGGATATGAAGGTGAGTAAGGCAAAGCTTCTACCTTTGCAAAGCTCAAGATACTTGAACAGCTCCCAGGACGTAAGTCTGAGTGAGTACAAAGAGATCGAGTGGGTGGGGGAGAATGCTTCATGGAGGAGGCAGCGATGTGCTTTTGAAAGCAAAAGCAAGGGAAAAAAGCAATTGAGACAGGATTTTAAGGGATAAAACCAGGAAGGAAATCATTGAAGATGTAGGTGTAGAAAAGCTGTGTCCAAGAAAACTTAGTTATTTGTGGTGAATTGGGAAAGGCTAAAGACAGAGAAAAGTCATTGTATGGGGCTCGAGATACAGTCCGTGGTTAAGAGCTCTTGATGCTCTTGCAGAGGACCCAGGGTTCATTCCCAGGTCCCACAAGACGGCTCACAACCAGTTCCTGGGAATCCTGTGCCCTCTTCTGGCCTCCCCGTGTACCAGGTTTGCGCAAGGTACACAGACATACACACAGGCACTCATGCACAGGAATCTAAAATCATTGTGTAGCCAGGAAGAAAGATAACCACCTATAATCCCAGAATTAGGTTGGATGAGGCAGAAAAAATATGAGTTCAAGGTCAGTTTGGGCTACAAAGCGAGCTAGAGTCCAGTTCCAGACTGGGCTATGTATCAAGACTCTATCTCAGAAAATAAAAACAATGATTTTTTTTAAAAATGAAGGAAGAAAAAAAAAAAGGAAAAGAAAGAACAAAAGGAAGAGAAGATAGAAGACACTATGTTGAAGTGGAACAGAGCACATGGAGGGAGGCGCCAGGCAGCTGTGCTCTCGGTCAGGGAGTGACTCCTCATTATAATGAAGTAAAACATGCACTGGCTTCCTGTCTGTGTCTGTTTTATTGGGAAATGAAAGGTCTCCTTTTTTGTCTGTTTCTGAGGCCATCGCAGTGACTGCAGGCCGGAGTAAGCAAGTCTGGAGCCACTGCAGAGAATCGGCTGCACGTGGGTGGTGAGAAGAGTGCAGGCAGCTCTTCCCCTGGTTCTGAAACCAAGTGTGGCCATAGCTAGAGGTTAGGAACACAAGTTCAAATCACAGGAAAACATCACGCTGGGAGATTTGGAGATCAAAATCAAGAGCCTGCGTGAGAGTTGAAATGTTAGGAAAGATGGCCAAGGCAGATTCTTGGGAAATTTCTGTTTCTGGAGCTAAGGGGTCTAGTAAGGAGTACTGAAAAGGGGCTGGAGAGCAGGAGAGATGGTTCCAGAAGGGAATGTTGTACCATTTGACCCAAGAAGGGGCTCTAAGGAGAGGGAAGTCTGCAGGCCAGCAGACTTCTGCAGGTGCAGAGAGTGACATGGGATGCAAAGCAATCTCTGTGATTATCATGAGGTGACATTATTATTAAGGTGACATTCCAGGCAGGGAAACAGGGTAGGTAGGGTCTATCCCCACAAGGATGTTGGTGCCCAAAGGAAAGGCAGAGATTGTATGCAGAGAGGAAGGTGCCCAGGGGTGGAGGAGGGTAAGCATGTGCACATGCAAGCTGCTTCAGCCGAGGAAGAAGCAAGTGAATATATGTGAGAGGGAGCACATTTGTTGGGACAACACCCTTGCTTGGTGCTTCTCAAAGCATGTTCTCCAGATCGTCTGCATCACCAAGAAACATGTCAGAAATGCAGTTACAGGTCCAACCCCAAGAAACCCAATCAGAAACTCTGGGCTTGATGCCTAGCAAACTATTTCAACAAGCTGAAGAGTCTTAGACCTGGTCAGTTTGAAAACCATTGACCTAGAGGGAAGAAGAAGGATTAGTACCCAGGACACAGGAAGGGTGGCCTTACTTTCTTTTGGACAGTAGGGAGGGAGAAGCAGATGAAGAAGAGGGGAAAGATGGTTTTGGCTATCAGGCTTCCAGCAAGCTTGCCTGCTGGGAACCTGGGCTACCTCAGACAGGATTGCCATGGCAGCCTTCTGAACTTTGCCTCTTGAAATGTCTAATAGGTCTTCTTCCTCCTCTCTCCCTGTCCAAGTCCTGTCTGCCAGCTCCCATGCAGTCCTCCCTTCTGGATACTGCTCCTTACACGCCCAGGCGCTTGGGGTTAGGCTCAGTTTAGATCCCTCTGGTCATCTGTAATTGTATGTTCCTTTCAAGTGTCTTATCTTCCAAACAGACCCAGTATTGTGATTAGCAGTTATAATTTTGCTCTAAAATTATGCTGCTGAAAGAGAGGCTATCTCCAGAGAGGCCCTACTAACCTTCTGGGATGACTAACAAGTTCTAAATCCAGATATTGTCCCTTTCCCTAAGAGTCTAAGAGACTTTATTATAGACCCTTATGCCTCATGGCAGCTGAAGTCTATAAAAGGGGGAGGGGAATAGAGGCAAATATAGAGTCAGGTGAACGTTGTAAATGCTATGACCACATAGACTTGGAGACATGAGATGAATGAAACCATAGGAAAGGTCTACAGATTCCTCTAAAACTGAGTGTCTATTGTGTCCATGAAGAGAATGCTTCTGTCTTCCCTGCTGCTGGGAGAGAGCTCGGAGGTCACTGCATTAGCTGACACTATCGTGAACAGTGTGAGACTGCTTAGCAGTTAAGAGCACTTGCTGATCTTACAGAGGACCTGGGTTTGGTTCCCAGCACCCACATCAGGGATCACAGCCATCAGTAACTAGCTCCAGGGGATCTGATGCCTCTTGTCTCCGTAGGCACCTGCATTCATGTGCACACTCCCACATGCACAGATGCAGCTACACATAACTAAAGATATATTTTTTAATGTTTTTAGAAAAATTATTTTGGCCAGGCGGTGGTGGCACATGCCTTTAATCCCAGCATGTGAAAGAAAGAGGCAGGCAGATCTCTGTGGGTTCGAGGCCAACCTGGTGTACAGAGTGAGTTCCAGGACAGCCAGATTTACAACAGAGAAACCTTGTCTCAAAAAAGAAAGGAAAGGAAAGGAAAGGAAAGGAAAGGAAAGGAAAGGAAAGGAAAGGAAAGGAAAGGAAAGGAAAGGAAAGGAAAGGAAAGGGAGAAAGAATGAAAAAGAAAGATAATTGTGTTAGAACTACTTCTTTAAATACACAAGAACTGTTTTTCTCATTGTAAGGCAAGGTTTTGATGTGTGTAGCCCAGGCTAGCCTCAACTCACTCTATAGCCCAGGCTGACATCAGACATACAGCAACCCTCCTGCCTCTGCCTCCTAGTGATGGGATTAAATGCATACGCTACCACACCAACAAGAGCTGCCTTGATTTTTAGCATTGAAAATGTCAGGCTACAACTCGTCCACTACAAAAGCAAACAAAGAAAAATTAACCATGGAACAGGAAAAGGGACACCCTGCATGCCTGCAGGCAGTATTCACTGTAGCCATGGCCTTGCTATGCAAATTAGAGTAAGCCCAAAGACTTTGTGGAATTCTTCCACGGTGAGTTTTGCATCACAAGGTAAGCATCTCTCTAGAATTTGACTGCATTTTGTGTTTCAACCTTAAACTCAAAACCAAAATGAAAAGAGACAATATATTAGTGCAAGGGTAAGGAAATGAGAGCTAATATTTTGAGTGCTTACTGTTTATTTTTATAAGTGATGCTTTCATATGTGCTAATAATCTACCATCTTTGCTTATGTGCTTTGGTGGGGAGGTTGTGTTTTGTGTTGTGTTGAGTCTAGAGATTAAACCCAGAGCATCCTCCTAAATGTTAGGCAGGTTCTCTGCTATTCAGCTACTTCCCCGGCCCTCAATGCTCGGTGAATCTTATGGTGTATAAACTACTGTGTCAGCTTTACAGTGAGGACAGTGGTGCTCAGAGCATCCTCAGCCTCACTGGTGCGTGGGAGGATGCTGGTACTTGAACTCAGCGCTGGCCAACTAGAAATCCCATGCACTCTTTCTGCTTTCTTATCCTGAGGAGGACTACCAGGCTTCCATGTCTATAGCTTTTATAATTTTTTCTAAAGCATTTTATAAAGGTAGGTTTCAGATATGTCTATTTGTAGAATTGTAACAAATTCAAGCATATGTAAGATTTTGACATTGTAATGAAAGAAAATACAGTTAAAAATTTTACGTTGGTTTCAAGAGGAGCACAAGAAGGCTGTGGACATGATTCAGCTGCTTGTTCCGAGCCATCTTTACAAATGCAGGATGTTATACTTAAATTCACAAAATCTCCATTCAGGCCCCCTGTTACACACCTCTCCTCATTTGAATCACTTACATTTCCTTTCATCCTTTGATGGACTTCCGGGTTGTTGCTGGTGTGAGACTGTTACAGATAAAGCTTCTAAGAGTGTGTACAAGCATAGATATGTGGACATGAGCTTTCTCTAGGGCACATAGCTATCAGAGACACAAATAACCCGTGTAGAGGCATCCATTTGACTTTTTAAGGAATGTTCCAAGCTATTTTCAAGTGCTGCCTGTTTCACATTTTCCTGGGTAGTGTTGGAGGGCTTCCATTCCCTCCGAATGCTATCCAGCTTTCCGTATGATCGATCTTTTAAATTACAGCCATTCTAAGACTATAAGGAATTCATTTGGGGATCTTACTTTTAATTTCCCTGATGGCTAATAATACTGGATAGATCTCCATGTCTTTATCTTTGTTGAAGTGTCTGCTCAAAAGCTCTGCTGATTTTCTTTTTTGAATCAGGTTGCTTATTTTCTTATTATTGACAAATTCTGAGAGTCCTCCGTGTGTTCCGGATATAAACTCTATCAGATGTGATTTGCAAACATCTTCTCTCAGCCTGTGGCGTGTCTGTTCACTCTCCTTACACTGTGTTTCAGAGAGCAGAAGTTTTTTCATTTTAATTTTAATCTAATTTACCGGTTTGTTCTGTAATGGGTTGTGTATCTTGTGTGTGTCTAAGGAATCTTTGTTTAACGTGAGGTTACAAAGATTTTCTCCTATATTTTCATTGACAAGTTTTATAATGATAGGTTTTACATTTGGATTTATGACCTATTTTGAGTTAATTTCTGCATGTGGTGCAAGATATAGATTTAAATTATTTTTCTTGAAAATATGAATAACCAATTGTCAAAACATATTTTATTCTTTTCCCATTTGAATTGCCTCCATTTATTTAGGTCTTATTTAATTTCTGTCATCTTTTGTCAAAATTACTTCTCCTTTGTATGTTTAAGCTATAACGAAATTTTATGCTATTATAAATGGTATAGAATTGGAAATTCCAATTTCCAGTTATTTGTTGCTTGTATAAAGAAATACAATTGATTCTTGTATTGATCTTGTATCCCACGAGCCTGCTACACCCAGACTAGTAGCTTTGTTCACTCTCCCACAGCATATGCTATATAGATTATTGTGTTGTCTCCTAAGAAGGACAATTTACCTTCTTCCTCCTATCCAGAAGCCTTTTCATTTCTTGTCTTACTGAATTGGCTACACCCTTCAGTGCATTAGGGAAAGGTGAGAGAAATGTCCCTTTCTTGCTCCTGCGGTAACGGAGAAAGAATGCCGCTGTTCACCATTAAGTGTGATGTTAGCTGCAAAATTCTCATGGCTCATGTTTTTCAAGCTGAGGAAGATATTTCTTTATACACTGAAAGAACCATCTTGCTGGCCTGTGCAGAAATTATTTCTATGCTTATGTTCCTGAGTTGTTTTTGTTTGTTTGTTTGTTTGTTTGATGAGAAACAGATGTTAGACTGTGTCAAATGCATTTTCTGCACTTTTCCAGATGGTCGTGTGTTTTTCCTTTTTAGTTTGTTAGTATTGTGCATCATATTTATCAATTTCTAAGCATCAAAACAACTTTCCTGCATCCTTGTGACAAGCCCCACTTAGTGTGAATTCCCACATATGTGTTTATGTTATGGGAAGCTATGTAGGTATACATATAGAAATATATATACAGAAATATGTGTTGCTCTCATCTCCAGGATCTGGAGTGATTCTGCTTCCATCGTGTATCCCTGTTTTCTCTTCCCTGACCAGTCTGACAAGGGCTTATCAATTTTATTGATCTCAAAGAATCCGTGTTTGGTTTCATTAATTTTTTTCCCTATTATTTTTGTTTCTATTTTATTCATTTCTCTTATTTATTCTAATATTTATTAGTTTCTTTCTTTGATTATGTGTGAGCCATGGAGGCAGAGCTGGTTGGTTGGATTTGGATAGATTTGATTTTCTGGCATAGTCAGTGTGAGATGTAAGAGTCAGGTTTTCAGCCCGAGCACCTGGAAAGGTGGAACTGCCATTCGTGGGAGTAAAGAAAGACTGAATGAGGTGAATGTGGAGAGAGGATCAGGATTTCACATTTGGATGTGTGAAGTCTGGGCGTCTGTGAGAAATCCGAGCGCAGGTATTAAAATGGAGGGTTGAGTCTGGAGCTTAGAGGTGGAATTCAGGCTGGTAGGCAAGGGAGGGTGACAGACTCACTTGGATTTAGCAGTGTGGTGAACTTGGGTGAGTTTGATGAGGTCATATTTAGTATAATGAAGGAGAGTAATCTTGTTAGAGTGGACTTAATAGAGAGTGAGAGAAGAATTAGAAACAAAATTTAAACATGGGAATTTGGCTACAGAGGAGGAGTAAACAGAATGGTGGCAGGACAGGAAGTGACCTTCAAAAGTGACTGTTCATGAAGGAGGAAAAGAACTGCACAGCTGGCGACTGATGGGAGGGAGCCAGAGAGGAAGCTGCTGGCAGGAGAGGAAGGAGGAGAGAAGGTGCTAGAGCCTTGTCCTAGAGAAGGTGAGCAGGGGTGGATCTCAGTGAGCAGGGGTGGATCTCAGTGGGCAGGGGTGGATCTCAGTGGGCAGGGGTGGATCTCAGTGGGCAGGGATAGGTCTCAGTGGGCAGGGGTGGATCTCAGTGAGCAGGGATAGGTCTCAGTGGGCAGGGGTGGATCTCAGTGAGCAGGGATAGGTCTCAGTAGGCAGGAGTAGATCTCAATGGGCAGGGGTGGATCTCAGTGAGCAGGGTTGGGTCTCAGTGAACAGGGAGGTTCTGATTAAGACAGGAATAGGATAGGAAGATAAGAAGATAGGAATAAGAAATGGGCAGAAAACAGAGTAGAGAAATGTGGTTATTTCTAGGAGCATTACGTGTGGTTAGATTAGGAACATTCTTGTCTGACTGGGTAAAACAAGAAGTAGGTCATCAACTGAGACCGAAAATAATGGAGAAAGTACTAGAATGTTGAAGAAGAACAAAGGCACAACAGCCTGAGAGAACAACAGGGCAAACAGACAAAGGGAATGCAGACACCAGTGCCAGATATCACTGAGTCCACGTGAGGTTCATAGTCCTGAATTTACAGCAGAATCAGTCAAGGGAGTACGTGCTGTCTGCAGCCACATTCAGTTACAGAGGTAGAGATGTGGGCCAGTCAGTGAGCTGGGTCGGCATCTGTGAGGCAGGCACAGAGAGGGAGCTGAGGATATGAACAAGGAAGTGACTAAACCGGAAGTGAGCTGGACAAGAAAGGAAGGTAAACATTAGAGAAGGGAACAGTGCCACGTTGACAGGATCGGGAGGGAGACTGTAGACAGAGACATTGAGAGTGGATGGGTCAGAAAAGCTCCTAGAAGTAAGCCGGGAAAGATAGGAAGGGCTGGTCTGAGAGTGGGTGAAGGTTTGTTGGTAAACATAAGGTCTAGACTCTAGACTTGCAGGGCTACTCGGTGAGTAGTGCAAGGACTGGAGCCAGGCTGTAAGTGGCTTAAGCCACAAGCTATGTGTGAAAATGGAAAGGAAGGTCCTGGAGAGATAGCTCAGCAGTTCAGAGCACTGGCTGCTCTTCTAGAGGACCAGGGTTCAATTCCCAGCACCCACATGGCAGCTCACAGTTGTCTGGAACTCCAGTCCCAGGGAATCTGACACCCTCATACACAAAGGCAAAACACCAATGCACATTAAATAAATAAACAAACAAACAAGCAAATAAATATTGAAAGTAAACATTAGAAACATGACTGTAACAGTCGGTGGACTTGAAATGCCTTTGAGCGGTTGTGGTTGTGGTTGTGGTTTGGGGTACTGAGGACTGAACCCAGGCTCCTCCGCATGGCAAGGACTCTACACCTGAAGTCCCACTTGAAACAGGGTCTTGCTAACTTGCCCAGAGTGGATTTGAATTTATGATCTTCCTGCCTCACCCTCCCAGGTAGTTAGGATGATAGGCACTCACCCTCATTTCCTGCAGGGACTGCCTGTTTTTTGTTTTTCACTTTGAAATCTTATCTACTAATTTGTACTGACTTTTGCAAAATCATGGGTCTACAGCAAATTGGACACAAACATTAAAAAAATCTGGTCCTTCTCCTATAGGAGAAGCATAGTGTGTGTGTGTGTGTGTGTGTGTGTGTGTGTGTGTGCGCGCGCGCGTGGTCATGTATGGTAGTCTCAGCATGGAGAAAAGGGGCATTAGCAGAGAATAGCTGAAAAGACCAGCTCCTTAAATAATGAAGTCATCATCTGTCTTTCCGAGAGAAGGCTGCCTAAGCAGATCTGGGGGCGCTGTTCTCAGTATGCGGGATGCAAACATTACAACTTCAGGCGCTCTTTGAGAGTTCAGGGAAGTAGTTATAGAAGTGGCCATGCCCATCCCCGCTTTACAGAAAGCAGCCTCAGAGTGACCGCGTGATGCAGACTTACACATCCACGGAAGGTCAGAACCCAGGTTTGAATCTATTGAGTTTCTTGCAGCGGAGCTAAATTCTAACTACACCACCACACTCTCTACTTTGTGGTTAAGGTTAGAGGGACAGCCTGGCCTAAGCCCCTTGAAAAGCAAGGAAAGTGCCTCTTGGAAATGTTCTGTGGGCTATGTGGCCATGCAGGGTGTTTTGTTTTCCTTTAGACACGCGACTCATCACAGCTTCTGTGGTGATCCATAGTCAACTGCTGCTTAGACCTGATAATTCCAGTTAGCCTTTGTTGAACCAGGAGGCTGAAGTGCCTTGGGAATCCAATATCCAATACCACCACAAGGGTCCCTGCCATTCATCTTCTGTTAGCAGTCACATATGAGTCAGAAGCATCTAATAGTCACTGGCAAAAGGATAGCGTGCAAGTGATTCGAATACTCTCTGTATTGTATTTCTTTATAATACTTCAAAATGTATATGATGAATACATTACCTTTATGACTTGTGACGGTCTATTATAGATCGTGCTTTTGTTGTTGCTGCTGCTGCTGCTGTTGTGTTTTGAGACAGGTTCTTGCTATGTAAGCCTGTGTAGCCTCAAACTCGCAATTCTCCTGCCTCTGTCTTCTGAATGCTGGGATTATGTGCACATGTCACATGTTTTAAACCATCTTGTTTGTGTATAAACTCTTGAGGACTCTCAGATTTCTGATAAGGGCTGAAGAGGCTGACTCTCCTCCAAGCCCAAATCTGGGAAGGCTCAACATGTCCAGGAAAAGCTGGTGTTCCCATGTACATGGAGTTAGTTCCTGAGGAATCCAAAAACAAAGTAAACCTTTATCTCTTAGGGATTTTCTGAGCTCCTTTGTCACTTGTCTCTCTCATGGGCCTAGGATGTAAAAGAACACAAGAGCTAATTTGTAAAGATCACTCCTGTGTCACACGAGGTAACTTTTCCTTGAAAAGCCTTCCTCGGTGTGTCTGGATGGATCACCAGAGTGCCTCTGTGATGGCAAGGCTGGAGCACAGGACGGGGCCTGACACACAGTATACAGTAGGTGCTCATTAAGTGTGAATTCAAAGAATGAATGACCAATTGGCCTTGGGTCCCCTTAGGTGTCTTTGAAGTGATGTATTTAATCTTCTCTGCCTTAAGAATGCCATTACCACTGATGTCTACCGAGGTGTATGAATAGAGTTTTTGGACTGACCAGGGTTAAGTTTCATTTTTGTATTGAAACATAACTTTGTTTCTGGGAAGACAAAAAAAAAAACAAAAACAAAAAACTCTACCCAAATAAGCAAATATAATTGGCCAAGTAAGGTATGATTGCTCAGCCCATCTCTAAAGAATCCAAGTAGAAAACAGCAGCAGAATTTTAAAAAATAGTATCATGAATCACAGTTTTGGTGTGTATGTGAGAAATGTCCTTAAAAAATGCTTTATTATAATAAAAATGTTAATCATCGTAGCTATCAACTGGGGAGAATAAAAATCCTCTGGTGGTCTTCCCAAATGTTGCTAGAGTTTTCCAATGCATGCAATTAACTGCCCTTATTAATGTGAGGTTCACCACCTGAGCCTCCTTTTGGGAGACTGTCGGTAGGACGGAATTCTAAAGTGTTCTTAAAGACCCGAGAATTCCCGGAGAGAAGTGGGTTATTCATTTCTTCCTTCTTGCCACATTGCTCAGTGCGTCAGTGAGAAATGTGACTGACATTGCAGGCCAGGTAGATACATGGTAAACTCACGTGGCTTGTTTTTATAAATTCGTATTCCAGTCAGATGGAGAACATTTCGATTTCAGTTTTTCCTTCCTTGTTGGTAAGGGTCAGGAATCATTCTAATGACTGAGGTAAGGATCTAGTTTGTCTACAAAAACCTATAAAACCTAGCAAAACTCAACTCTCTCCTATTTCAGTGGAGAATTTTTCTTCTACATGTAAAGTCAAAATAAAATACAGAAGACAGTTACACCATAGATTTTTATTATGTCTTTGAAATAATTTGTATATACCTTTTAAATAATTCCAAGTGCCACAAAAATAATGTTAATAGCTCAAAATCAAAAGTTAAAAAAATACCCTAAGTATAATTTTTAAAATCTTTTTTCTCCTCAAGCGTTTTACGATGGGATAATGAGACAGATGTCTCTCAAGTGGAAGGACATTTTGACATTGTTATGTGTGCTGACTGGTAAGTACATAAAAATCATAAAACTCCTGTTAGGGGGAAAAAAATAGCTTTGCTGGAGTAATTGGGCTGTGCCGCTTTGCTGACGGCTAAGCAAGTCAACAAACGAAGCACAAAGCCACCTTAACCTCAACAAATTAATATTCATCTCCATGTGACAGTTAGAAGGTAGTCTCTATCACACAGTAACTTCCACCACATTATTTCCCAGAGATTGATTTTCAGAAGCATTTCCATTTTCTGGAATTGCCTCTGTTTCATGCTTGACGTATCAGTAAATGGACGACTTAGGCAAATTGCAAATAATTATGGCTCGGAGAGGAACAGTCTGGAGAAAAAGGAGTTTATCAACACAAACAGCTCAATTAGCTTACTTCTTGGGAGAGATCTGACTATTGATATAAGGGAACATACATGTGTACACACACATATACTCTTTGGCAGATATAAACATATCTGTGGAGGCTCTCAGGGGAAATAGCCTTTCTTAAAGTGTATTTGATATCTAATATTTTCAGTGCACTCAAAGCTGATATTTAGCTATACAGAACACAAAAATTACACAATCACATTTTATTCTTATGCAAATAACATCCAAGTCTGTCAGTGTCTGATTTTTTTCTCAAACAAATTTACCCTAGACATTTGTCTTCCAGTCTACTCATTTGTTAATGGATGTCTGATCCTAAGTTACAGAATAAGTTTGCATAGAGCTTCAGAATTATTTCACCTAGTTTTGTGTATTTATTCATTGAGTCTGAGTAATCAGCTCATCATTTGGAGAACGTGGTCCATAAGCGAGTATTCTCCCTGAAAGACCTAACTCTTTTATAGTTCACCGTGGTGATGATTCTTAGATTTGAAAAAAATCAAGTTTAGATTCCAACCTTCTGTTACTTCTGGATCTGAAACCCAGAACCCAGAGCAGACTTCAGCTAGAGGAAATCGGGTACATTTTTTCAGGAAGTAACTTTACCAGTATTTAAATACAATTTCCGACGTACAACTTTCCCACCAAAGTCGATAGCTTTGTTTCCTATTCCCCTCCCCTGTCACCTATCACTACTACAGCAGCTACTACTATTATTATTTTTCTTGTACTTTTCAGTAAATACTAAATACTTTGTTCTACTTTTAGCTGAGAATTCCTAGTTTTCCAGGGCCATTTTGGTCTCCTTGCACTGATTGCTAAACCCCTTTTTCCCAAAGACAGGAGAAGCCTAGATGTCTGACTATCATTGACAACATGCCTCCGTGCCACACTCCCCCATCTCATCAAAAAGGAGCTCCAACCTCCCCACGTGATTTACCAAGTAATTTAGTAAATGCCTTTCCTCACCGAATATGAGAAAGGACCCTCCAGGTTTCATTGCACAAATGAAGATAATGCAGGCAGGATTAGATCAGATTAAACCAGGGAGTCAGATCAGAGAGCAGCAGCAAGAGGGACAGGGGCCGCATCTTCTTGAAGGTTCAGATGGGGGTCACACCCGATGAGCATGAGCGCAGGTCTGGCCAAGAGATTTACAGTTAAATTGTCCTTCACACAAATATCAGAATGGCCTGGCTTTGTCATATTTGTGTCATGGACACTCACACCGTGTCATCCTTTTTGTGCCAGAGGAGCAAGCAGAGGAAATAAGAGTTAAGCTCCTTCTGATTAATGTTCCCAGTTAGGTTAAAAATAGCTGCACAACATGTTTGAAAAATAGTCTTTTTTCCCACCTAGCCAACAACAAGGTCTTATAGAATTTGTAAACATGGTGCACATTCTGTTTAAGGCTTTCATTACAGATATATACCGTAATACAATCTTATACACATACATCTGGTAGCTATGTAAGAATTATTTATGGATTCAAATGAACTAAATACCCGAGGCTTCATTTTATAAATGGCTTTTCTATGCATGAATCGATGGTTAAGTTTTTTTTCCCCCTGGTGTTATAAGTGCCTGAATGTCAGCCTGTCTGTAATTTCCCATTTGTAAATGTAAAACATTAAGCTACTCTTACGGTGATGCTGATATTATTTCCAAAAGAAATGCTTTGGTAATGGTCTCTCTTCATATTCATGGAGATGGGTAAGCTGCTTAGAAACTTAGAAAGTACAGTGATGTGTAATATCCTTGCTGTACATCTGGCAGCGAAGCACGGGATCCCACGTATTCCTTACATCCACTTGGTTTGGTGTTGCTCCACAGGGGTTACTGCATGGATGCAGGCAGACCATGCTGAATTATTTAGACTGCCACAGAGGAGCAAAAGAAAGCCCTCTGTAGACGCTGCCTCTGAGATGAAACCTGAAATATTCAATGGCAAAAAGAAGTGCCACGTTAAATGGAAGACATTAGTCTCACACCCATCCTCCGTCCTTGTCAGACGGTGAGATCTGGAGTGGGCCACAGAATATTAGGTCCATGGATTAAATTCTTACTGAAGCATTTCCAGCAAGGGTGGCATTGTCTGAGTCGTTGAATAGCTAACCAGTGGTACTTCTTGATCCCATTTACATGGAAACAAGCTCCATTCACAAACCTATTCCAAACCCACATTGTGGTTCAAGTAAAATGCACATGATTATGGCAAGCGGTGATATGTTTATGTTCTTAAATCATTCATATATTCCTATATTTACATTCAAATGTTCATAAACCTGTGGCAGCATGTGTGCGTGTAGGGGGTGGGGGTGCGGGGAATAACTCATTTCGCAGAAGAGACGTCTCTTACTCCAGATCCAAATTTAGTTGCACAACTAGATTATAAAATAAAGAGTCAAACCGTGAAAGCTAGTCATTATTTTACCGTTCAGCATTTTTGACAATGAAAAATAGTTTCATGGTTCAACAGTTCCTAAATAACTTGTAAAATGTCAGCTTTGAAATAAACAGAAGGAAACATGGAGGTGCAGTCACACCTGCAAAAAAAAAAAAAAAAAAAGGCTGTTGACAAACATCAAAATATTAGAATATTTAACCACAGGGGTAGGGAAAAAGCTGCCTATTAAGTTCCCCCATTGATTTATTCCGTGTTGAGTTTAGTAAAAGCATTCCTTTCTGAAGGAATGCAGTCTGGCCTGTCCTAGCTGTGTTATGAAGAACAAGGGCTTGCTCATTCTTAACCCGCCTTTCTAGACCCTGATTCAGTCACATTTATAATCTAAGCTTCTGGAAGTAAGTTTTTTTTTTTTTAATCCAATGAATGCTTCCATTTATCTTTACCATTTGATGGCCCTCTGGTTCATTGTAGTTCTGCAAATATAGAAATGACTATGCATTTGAATTCTCACAAGGCTTAGAAAGCATGCTGAAATGCCACCCACCGCCCGGCCCTGGCTGCGAGGGGCTGTCAGTGCGACCATGTGTCTGAAGCTGAAGGCCCGGGAGGGGAATGGGAGGAGTCCATGGGCCTGCTATCCCGCCTTCGAGGCTGCCTTGCTTGTGGTTCCCTCTGTGTCTTTGCACTGATCGCATGCTATGGGTTGTGTCCTCTTCCCAGTTCCTTTCACTTTCTTCTAAATGATGAAAAAATATTTGGCTTTTAAGTTGTTTTTGTGAAAAAGTTTTTTTTTTCCTCCCTCAAAATGAAAATGTTATGGGCATCACATCTCCTGTGATGGTGGACAACTTAAATCACGACTCACAGTCCCTGATCCCTGGGAAGGGATCTTTAGTGCCAATGCAGTCAGACCTTTCTCCTCATCTGGGAAGACTCAGCCGCCTCTGAAAAAAAGTCTCTGAAGAGCTTAGAATCTCACAACTGAAGGAGCAGAGCCAGGTGAGGTTAGAACAGGGTGTCACTAGGCACTCCCTCCAAAATAGGTTCATGAATTCAGAGAGAGACTGTCCTTCTGTTGAAAGCGAAATCTAAAACAATGTATCTCACCATGAAGTCTGCGTGGGACTCTTCCCTTCTGTGCACATTGACAAAAAGAACCATCTCCTGATGCTCCGTGTGAATGGCTTTCTCTAGGGAAGAATTGTAGATGCTCAAAGCTCTTCATTCAGCTGAGATTCTTAAGGAAGTGATGAGAAGGATTCAACACCTTTCCTTTGTCAGAAAAATCTGATTCAGATCAATGGAACAAAGCAATCGTTGCTGCCACAGGCAATGACCTCGAGGTGTATGCGTGTGGGAGAGTGTGTGTTTTAATGGCCAAACTGGACTGTCAGGGTATTTTGATCTGTAACTAAAGGGAGAGTCGAAAGGTATCTCCATCCCCATCACTGACCCACTCAGCCTTTTTAAATAGATCCACTTAAGCTACTGCTGTTCTCCGAGCCATTAGGACTTATTTAAGGGGTGAATTTTCAGGAGATTACATATCACTCCCACTAAAGCACATTGAAATTGCTCATATGACGTACCCTACAAAGCGTTATGAATTCTGCATCGAAGCTAAGTAGAAAAGTGAGCTTGCTTGGAATAAAGATCTTTTAGAGAACTACAAGAATTACTTTTGGGAAATTTGATTTGGAACGATGGGGTAGATGCCATTACCTTTGAAATGACTGTGTTTGGAATGTGTTCCGGGTGTTAAGCTGCACTTTGCAGTTTGCTGTGATGTTAACCTCTTTGTCACCATTGCTAACACACAGTGGAAAGAGCGCTTTGTAAGGAAGGGTGTGCTGGGGGCTCGGCCGGCAGGCACTGTCTTTCTCTAACGGTCTCACCAGCTCCTAGGAAGTGCAGAAATACACCAAGAAGGTCCTTTGCTTAGCAGCACAGCTCCAGGCACCCAGAGGTCTCCTATAGGCCAACACAGTCAATATATCAACAATAAAAAATATACTGCAGATATTGTCTAGCCTCCCTAAGGAATAAGATGGAGCGTCCTGAAGAACACGATTTATAAAAGACGCCATTCCGATCTGATGTGTTTCTCATTAATCTTTAATGATTGTGAATCACTGGTTAACATGACTTAGTGGAACGTCTCTGTAGCACTTAAAATTAAACATATTCTTTGCTCCAGGATTTAAGGATGCGACTTTGTGAAAGATTATGCTTTCTCAGGTTATCCTGGTTGCTAGATGGAAGTGAGGTTTGTGTGTAGTCCGTAGCTCATCAAAAGAGGGTCCCAGTGCAGCAGATACGACTTAGCGATAGAGTGCTTGCTTATCATGTGTCAGGCCCTGGGCCCACTCCTCAGCATTGACTACTTCAGAATCAATCGGTCAATCTCTCTTCTTCCTTTCTCCCCTTCTTTCTTCAGATAGGGTAGTCCAGGCTGGTCTCAAACTTCTGAACTACCAGGTGTTTGCTCTCAGCCTCCCAAGTACGAATGACAGGCTGCTGCTCCCCCTCCTCAGAACGACACTCTTCAAATTGGAAGAGCACCTGTGTGGTCAGACCTCTTACCTAAATGTTGATATAGCCAACAGCACTGGCCAAGGCCTGTAAGCAAGCTCTTTGGGTCCCTGAGATGGACTGGATGTAAACTTCCTCATTTCAAGGACCACATTGAGCTGTCTCCAGCTGTAAAAAAGCAGAGTACCATCTAGGTATGCTCTGAGCTATGAAGCATAAATGAAAGTTTCTTACGAGTGGAGCTTGGTCTATTTAAAGCTAGTTCCAATGCATAATATCATCCCTCATATGTCATAAATATACCACGATTTCAAATTAATGTATATTAATTTGGTATTCACTGTAGCCACATCAGTGAGCCTTTATTGACAATAAAACTGAGGTCTTACATGAAGTGAGTTGCCTAAGGTCACACAGAAAGGTCAAGGGTAGAACTTTATTAAACCTGCACCGTACACTCCCACTTTCTGTTATCTGAGGGAGGTTTGCAGCCTTCCTAACCAACAGCCAGTACTCACTGGAACCCAGAAATATTCACAACTCAAAGATTCAGCTACACATTTCAAACTCCAAAGTTCATACTCATCAAGTCACGGATCCTTATGTGGAGTTCAGAAAGAAGTAGTTCAACCAATTGGGAGTGTTGACATAGTCCAGAGGCTTTGCTTTGTCAGAGCCCTTCTCTAGATGCTATGCGGATCCCCTGGTATCTGGCGGTGAACTCTACCCTGTGTGCCTCTAGCTTCCACCCCTCCATACCACAACCCCACAGAAAAACTTTGTGTGGCTTTCATACTCAGTGCAGTCTTTGCTGTTACAAAGGAGTACACAGACTGAACAATTTATAAAGAACAGAACTATGTTTCTCACAGTTTTAGATTCTAGAAAATCCAAAATCAAAATGCTTGTAGGTTTGGGGTTGGATAAGAGCCTAATCTTTTCTTCTAAGATTGTGTCTTGAATGTTGAATCTTCTAGCAGGGACAGACCCTGTATCTTATGTGGCGGAAGAACAAAATAGCACCAACCCAGTTACATCATAGATCAAGTGTGCAGGCCGTGAATATAAGAGGGGACACATTTAAACAGAACCAAGCAAGTTATCCTGCCACCAACCCCTACATGACCCAAATTCAACTCTTGGATACATCTGTTTAGATGAAAAAACTGTCTTTCAAACAAACCTGTGAGAGAAGATGTGGCAAAAAAATAGAGTCAGAATAATTTAGCTATACAGATGACAGAAAGACAGAGAGAGAGAGAGAGAGAGGGAGGGAGGAAGGAAGGAAGGAAGGAAGGAAGGAAGGAAGGAAGGAAGGAAGGAAGGAAGGAAGGAAGGAGGGAAAAAGCAAAGCACAGAGAAACACTCTAAAGACCCAAGGCTGGAAATGGGAAATCCCAGAAGGTAGGAAAGAACAAACATGGCGGTCAAGGGAAGAGAGCCCTCTAGTGACCACGGCCTCTCACGTTGCCTGAGCTTTGCTTGGGAAGTTGTTGATGCGTGGGGTGTTGGTTGAGTCTCACCTTAGAGTTGTTGGAAATCACTAAGATCCCAACCCTGCCCCCCACCCCCACCCTGTGGTTCGGTGCAGGGGCTGGTGCTTTCTGAGGGCAGCCTCACAGCGGTCCTGGCAGGCCAGGTCCAGGTCTGCTGGAAACTGGGCTCTAGCAAGGGGAAGCACCAAGTGTTCCATCTTCACCAGAGGACACTCATTAAAAAAGCATGTTGGACACTGTCCCTGGGACTTTAGCGCAGCACAGTCAGGGACGCACCCTGATGTTGACAGCTTGATATTCATTGGATAACTGATCGCAGTGTCCCCTTTTTAAATCTCCCCCAGCAAGGCCCTTGAGTGGAAGGGAGCAATCTTCCTCTAGTGTTGTGTAAATGTGTAATTAGCCTTGTGCTTATCACCAATGGTATCATTAGGCTTGAAGGCCCAGTTTAATCTGGATTCTGCTCTCTTCTCAATGTCAGCCTGTTTCTGGACCAGTACAGAGCCAGCCTTGTTGATGCAATAAAGAGATTACTCCAGCCCACAGTAAGTATGTTTCTATTTTCTCCTCAATACTGGCTTCAGAATAATTAGTCTGCGCACAAAGATGGGGAGAGTAATGGAATGGCAGGATTAATGTCATGTAATACTTTAATACTTATTATGTCCAACTTCAATTGGGTCTTCTGATCTATCAGGTTCTTTCCTAATCATAACTAGGAAACTTCTTACCCTTGGCCTTCTGATAAGGAACACTGTGGGTAGTAAAATAAATGAAACCGCTTCAAAGATAGTGTGAGATTATTTTTATCAAAGAATTTCTGGAGTCTTTCCCTTTGATAACAATATCTTCATATTAAAGTAGAATTATGATATTGAAATTTTTCTGTTGACTTCCGTCATTTTAAATCCCTTCAGTGGTAACCTTTGTCGTTGGGTATTTATTTATTGCCTAAGAATACTTTTTTTATTTCTGTTTATATCAAAGAAAAAAGGACTTCCAGATGAATCTGTATATTAAAAGTTCTGTGCTTTAAAAGGAAGCCGTTATTTACATATTATAAATATTGGGTCACAATGAAGCCAAGCGTGGCATAAAATGTTGTGCGCGTTTTTACATTCATATATCCACTTCTGCCTGTGGGTAAATTACAGAGTTTGTATCCGCTCTTATTTTGTTGGGCTGTTGTACTAGGCTAGGAGGCCCTGCAGACTAAGCGGAGAGCTAATATACATCTATTTAAAGTAAGAAAACGAGTTTAAAGCTCAGGCATTAAAAAAAATCTTTTAAGTATGTAAGACTCTTTGCTGTGCCACAGGAATTTAAAACGGACTAATGGTCTCAATGCAATGGAAGATAAGAACTCACGGTTATCTGATATGACTGTTCTCTGTGTGTGTGTGTGTGTGTGTGTGTGTGTGTGTGTGTGTGTGTGTGTTTTTCTAAAGTTTTGTTTCTGAAGTCTTTTGTGAAAGACTCTAGCCTTCTGACCTCAGCGAGACTTTATAGACTAATTCCTTTTCAACCTTCCTTTTATATCTTTCTAACACTGAAGGCTCCCAGAGCAATTTGATAATCATCCTTTGCCTTACACTATTGCTTTTTATTTTGTTATCTCTCCGGAGTTCAGAAACTTTAAATAGGCCTCTCTGTGGAGGGACTGCAGCTTTGTAAGTGGCAATCAATTCAATTAAATTGGCCTTCTCGATTCTGCTTGTGAAGTGGGGAGTAGGTCTCGAGGCAAGGAAGGGGCATGTGCCAAGCTGCTGCTGGCTGCTGCCACATGGAGGAGGCCGCCCAAGTTGAGGGCAGCAGAAGGAATGCTGAGCCTCTTCTGGGCCTCTTCATCTCCCCCGTTAGCCTTGGAGGATGCTTGCAAGTGTTCGAGCGACCAGGATTCTCAGGGAGGGCACTGAGATGCTTGGATGCAAAGCCTCTATGAAAATGTCTCATACATAAACACAATGCTTTCAAGGACTCCCGGATCTCACGCTGCACAAACAGTACTTCACTCATCACCAACACCCCTTCAAAGCCTATTTGTGGCAAATACTCCATTTTGCAGTAGATTTGCATGATTTACAATAGAAAACTGCCCAAGCTATGAATAGACCTAAATGCAGACTGGACTAGAATCTCTTGAGGCTCTCTGTACCGGCTGTTAAACCCTGAACCATGCTCTTCCCTGTCTGAAGTGTGGTTCCACACAGCAGCCCCCCTGAGCCGGGACAGCAGCCCATGACTGACAGCCAGTTCTTAACCTTATGGCAAAGAGGGATGAGGCCAAGCCCCGGAGCAGGTGACACTTCCACATGCTGCATTCGGAAGGCTGAGGCCTAACCCTGCCTACAGCATTAGAAGTGGGAGTAGGGCACCTTACTTAGCTCCTCATACGATTGCTGACTCCCAAGGCCACTGAGTGTTCTGGTTTAAAGTTGGGGGGTGTGCGGAGGGGGACTATCAGCGGGGACATCTGAATAATGAAAACTGCCAGTCAGAATCTGAGCTCTGTGGAGGGCAGGGTACTTGCACCCGGCTCTCTGTCCAGCTGGATCCTAGAAGGGTCAACTTGACTAGGCAGTAAGAGTCCCAGTCACAAATTTTGCTGGTAGACCGGAGGGTTTCCACATAGTAGTGGGAATCTTCTATCTCTGAAGGCTGGCTCTTCTACTTCCATAGGACTTCCCCACTGAGTGGACAGTCATGGCTCAAGACTAAGATCCCATGCAATGTCTAAATTTCAGTTAAAGCTAGGTATAAGCTTCTTTTGAGCCTAGCTAGTTGGTCCATAGTTCTGTGGCCCAGGGAATGAAGATTCTACAAGTGCGCCCAAGGACTTGACATGGGTGTTGCATCAGCGGATCCTGAGTGCTTGCTTGGTGGTTCAATATAGGACACTGAAGATTCTCAGGGTCCGAGCGGGAGTCATCAGATGCTTCAAGTTCCTAGAATGACTGCCTGAAAGAGAAAATGTAATGGCTAGAATGTATTAAACAAACAAACAAACAAAAACAAAAAATAATGGTGCCCACTAGCCACCCAGTTTGAAAATCCTCACCTTAAAAGGGCAGCTGGGGGGTGTGGTAGCACATGCCTGTGATCCCAGCATTCAGAAGGTTGAGGGAAGAGGACTATGAGTTCAAGGTCAGCCTGGACTGTATGGCAAGTTCAAGGCCTGCCTAGACCATAATAACAAGACAGTGAATCTCTGTAATGACAGCTGGCCTTTGCTATTGCTCTACCAGCTTGCGGAGTTTAATACAGGAGACCTATATTGTGGTCCTAAGAAGAAATGGCATCCTGACTGACTGGAGGCTGAGCTGCGGGTCTAGCTCAGCACTGACAGGCTCTGAAGGCCTCCTGTCATGGCGCATTCCCTCCTGAAGAGTGTTTGTCAGCTCTGAGACCCTGAGTCCTGTGCACCAGAGTAAGCACAGTTAGGCTCTGGAAATGGGAAGTATAGGCTCACAGCTGGCCTCTGCCACTGCTGGGTTTCATCCTCTAGAAACCTCAGTTTCTCCTCAGCCTCTGCAGAATGAGAGAAGCCGGTTCACTGCAGTACTTGAGACTGGCTCCCAATACTCGAAGTGAGCGTTTGGTTCCTTGCGGGAGATCTAGACTTTGTGATGGCAGCTGACAGGAGGTACAGGAAGTGCTCTGCAAGCACGCTGAGAAACACTGGCAGGAAAGGAAGGCTCCTTTCCTGACCTAGACTTTGGGGATTTCTGTGCATGATCATCTGTCTGTCTGCACCTGCTGCCTTCCCCTACAGCAGAATCTGACTGGTAGGGTGAGCGGGGTGCCTACGGAGAAGAGATGACACTTCCTACTCTACATCTAGCCCTTCTAAGTAGGAAGGCAGCCAAGGGCATCAGTGAGTCAATGATTGCATCGTGAAGGTTCGGGTGTCCGACCATGGGAAGGGGCAAACTCTGTACTTCTGAGGCATGTCTTTACTTCATTTCCAACTTGACCAAATCAACATTCAGGGGTCAGAGGGCCTAAAAACAAATAAAACAAAGAGGATGTGTTTTTCTGTTTTTCTGCTTTTACAACAGAGGAGTCACAAATGAGGGGAAAGAGACAGAGAGAGCCTAGCCTCCCAGGTGCTCCCCTGGCTTGTCCCAACAGCAATGTTAAGATCCTAAGGCTGACCTCAGATCCTCAGCCAAATAGCCCCTGAGCCTGGAGAGTCACCACACAAGGCCCCAGATTCCATCAAGGAATAAAACATGCTACCAGCCCGAAATGTACATTTTCTTCAACTCCAGGAAAACTACACACACAGTTGGCTTCAGTCAGAATACTCTGCCAAACTCTAGAAAAGAGACACATTTTTAAAAAATCAGTAAATTTTACTCATCCCAAGAAGCAGCAGCCCACTCCTTTTCCCTGCTGGTAAGTGGTTTCTCGTTGCTGGTGATTGACAGGGTGACTACTTATGGCCATGTTCCCTAAAGCCTGTGACAACTGCAATGTCCTATATCAGAAGACCTGAAAGCAATTAAAAATGTGGCCATCGCAGCCTGCAAGCTGAACAGCAATGACAGCCAACACACGGTATCTGCTAATATTCCTCTAAAATGGCCGTGTGCCCCAGAGGGGAGCTGGGGCAGCTAGGCAGTGGGAGCTTACACAGGACCACAGGGAGGCAGGCGGGAATGCAGTACAGAGAGCGCACCTGCTCCATGTCACGGCTTGCCAAATGTCCACAGCTCAGAAATATCACTGTGGCTACTGAGATGGTTCAGCGGGCAAAGGGACCTTCATGAAACCCTGTTGACCTGAGTTTGGACCCTGAAACGACAATGGAAAGAGAGAACCAGCAAGTTGTTCTCTGACTCCAACATGTCTCACACACACACACACACACACACACACATCATCATCATCATCATCATCATCATCATTTAAGTGTCACTGTGGAAGTCATGTAACCTTCAAAACCAGGACCTAGCTAGTCACAAGATCCTAAGAGGCCTGCCTATAGTTGGAAACCATCAGCCCCCATTTTACAAGAGCAATTTCTTCTTGATGACTGACTTCCTCTTCTTTTTTTAAATCTAATGTCTTTGACATCCGTACAGACATTTTTGCTTCTCTCAGGGAAATTGCTGTGTGTGGGTGGGCTCCATGTGGTAACTGAAGCCATGCTGAAAACCACTTGGGTTCCTGTCTGCTGGCCAAGTCAAAGGCCAAGCAAATCCCCACCAGCTCTTGGTGAAAAGCTATTTGGCCATCCTTTGCTCAGCTGGTGGTAGAAATGGGCTCCCAGAATGTTTTAAAGTCCTCAGAACATGGACCCAGCCCTGAGAAGTTCTTTCCTAAGGGCCTTGGGGACTGATTCAGCATGTACAGCACTGTGTGCTCTTCATGGAGTACCCCGATGTGAGGTGAGTAGACTCTGGGGCTCCCAGGAATTGAAGACCTATTTGTAGAGATGTGGCACACTCACAGTGCTCAGTGCGAAGTTCAGCTGGGTGCTGTTCTTACCAGTTACATGACGCTTTTGGATGTCTGTCTCCAACAGAGCGTGAGATGTTCTAAGATCCAGACATATCCAGATAGCCTGGACTGGATGGCAAGTTCAAGGCCTGTGTAGGCTATATAACAAAACTTGGGTGTGCAGGAAATGCTCCATAATGATGGCTGACCTTCTTCTAGTGTTCTACCCCCAAATGATTACTTGGTCTCTTTTGACATATGGCAGCATGAAGTTGTCATCTGCAAAATTCACACTCCTGAGCTGCACACTCAAGTTCTCCACCTAAAAAAAATTCTCTTAGTATTTTAAGTAAAGTTACAGGTTTTGTGTTGGGCTGCATTCAAAGCTATCCAGGGCTGCAAGCTACCACGTGCATCCCGCGGGCCTCAGGTTGGACAGGCCTCATGGTTTTCTTTCATCAGATACTCGCTAAGTAACCATTGTCGGCCTGGCACTGTGCTGCAGAGCGTGGAGATGTGAATATGACACGGGGAGCACTGTAAGGCACTATGGCTGGAGCAGAGCAGAGCCACGCGGGAGCTCCTGGCAATTATAGCGCAGCACGGCCGGGTTGGGAAAGAGGCAGCAGGAGAAGGCACAGAGTGACGGGAGGCGCTTGTTTGCAGCTTCAGCCCAGAGGCATCAGGAGGATGTTCTGCATCAGAAGGATGTAAGAGGAAAGAAGTAGCTCTGGGGTTGCTATCTCCCTGGTGGAAGGAGCAGGGATGCTCACGGGTGAAGTATGGAAAAGCATGGTGTTTGCCTGAAATGTGCTCTGGCTTGATTGTGTCTGTCTACTTTGGAGCTTGGGCAGAGGCAGAAAATGAAGCTAAAGAGTTACTTTAGGGTACCACTTTGTGGAACTGACTATACACCATGATGAAGAAACAAGGCCTTATCAGGTAAGTAATAGAGAGCCATTGAATGCTGTGGTCACTGGTGCAGCCACTCAAATACAGCAAAGGGGCCAGATTGCAATAAAGGAATGTTTGAAAAAGCGAAGTTCCTCAGGGGTCCAGCCAGGAATCGTCCATCTAGGAGCCAATGACACCAAAGAGGGCAGTGTGGAGTTGATGTTCACTTTCTGCATGGCTTTTGGTTGCTCAGTACAGAGGTAGGACAAGGAGGTGGAGTAAGAAACAACATAACTCCACACAGGGAAGCAGGCAGGTGCAGGTGGTGTGTGAAGAGAGAGCAGGTGTGTAACCCATGGAGGCAGGGAGTGGAGGTGGCTGCCTGTGAAGGCCAGAGAAAGTCAGCGAAGGCATCAAAGGAGCAGGGTCTGACCTGGATGCTGAGGGATGAATACGAGTTTACCAGGCAGAAAGAAAGAAAGAAAGAAAGAAAGAAGGAAGGAAGGAAGGAAGGAAGGAAGGAAGGAAGGAAGGAAGGAAGGAAGGAAGGAAGGAAAGAAGGTCTGTAGAAATGTTTGCAAGCTTAAAGACAAAGGGCTGCATGAAAAAACATATCGGGTGTAATTGGTTCAGTTTGGCTAGAGGGCAAGGTGAGTGTGAGAGGGTTGTGGACACAGGCGTGAGTGAGGTCACATGGGGCTTCGTCTGCCATCCCAAGAAGTCAGAACCCGTCTCAGGAGTTTCCAAACCCTGTTTAATTGGAAAGAGTCTTTGATCAAGCTGTCTAGCCAGCATCCCAGTTAAAGAGATGGACGTGAGGTCAAAGAGGTGCAGCTCAGTGCTAGGGTGTATGCCTTTCACAGAGCCCTGTGCCCAAGAGCCAGCACCCACAGAATGAAACCATGCAATGTAAAACAGGTTGTGAAAGATACCGTGCTTCCAGCCCTGGTCTCCTGTTATCCCTTTAGGTCCCTCTCAATCAGTTCAGAAAACACTTGAAGGTAAGGGGACGTGGCACTGAGGTTTTGCTTACCAGGCACATGCCTGTAATCCAAGTTCTTAGAACGAGAGGACCGGGTCAGGGTTGAAGCCAACTTGAGCTGTGTAAGACCCTGTGAAGAAAGGGGAGGAGAAGAAAGGAGAGGGAAAGGGAAGGGAAGGAGAGAAGAACACGGTGACTGGGCTGTGACTCCCAGGTTCCCAGCTGGGAATGAGTGTGGAAACACACGTCACCACACAGGTACTCAGCTCTGTGTATGTGCATGTGGGGGGGGGGGGAGGGAAGGGTGCGCATAGTGGGTTTGATGGCTGGTGCTCTGAGAATGGGAAGGAGCCCAGGATTCCAGTTTACATGACACAGAATAGGCTAAAGGTATTTTCAGAATATTCACTCTGAGATGAGTAGGCACTTGGAAAGATGGGTGTGGACCCTCTGCAAAGGTGAATGTTCCAGTTGTACACTTGGGAATTATTGATGTTTACTCGATAGCTGAAGCTGCAGACTTCAGTACAATTGCCTAGAATTATACAGACCATGAAGAAAAGGTAGGCAGAAACCTGGAACCATAAACGACTAAAGAGCTAGTGGGAGGAGAAGCAGGAAAGGAGGAAGAGAGACTGAGAGAGAGGCAGGAGAAGTCGCTGAATGCTGCATCTCAGAAACCAGGTAAATAAGCCAAAAATAAGCACAAGCTTAAACATATAATCGGTATTTAATGATTGGTTGCCTGGAAGAGGAAGGGGGCGAAGGCATTTCATGGCACCTTCCTTTCTTAAATAAATCTGAAGCACCCTTATTTTCCCACAAGCGTACACCCTTTAATACCTGAGTATAGAGCAGCCTAGCAAAATAACAGGCGTGGAGCTCACGGTGTAAACAGTGTCTTTGTCACTGAGTGGAACTTCTCTCGCCTCTCGGGGGATAAGTGAATTCCCTCCAATTTCCCATCAGTCAAATTTTACATTCAATTGAGTGTTCATTCTGAGCCTTAAGATGATTCTGTGACTGAATGCTTAGAAAATCGCACTTTGGTAAATTGAAAATAATTTTTCTAAGGTGATGTGCTAATTTGAAATCTATATGGTTTTTCTTATTTTAGATTTCTACAACCTAAATAGTAAGGCATATCCCTCTGCTTCTTGTACGTCTCCACACACGTGCCCTGCTCCCCTGGGGATGCTGAGAGGTGGGATGTCTTTAAAACCACTCATGACGGCATGGGGCAGAGACTGGCACCCGATAGGGCTCTGCAGATGTCACTGTGGATGGATGTGTGCTACCGCCCTCCTAAACACGAATCCACATCTCAAAGTGTCTCCGTTTAACTAAATGAAAAACAGTTTAAAACTCATAATTAACTAGGTGATAGCAGCACACGCCTTTAATCCCAGCACTCGGGAGGCAGAGGCAGGATGATCTCTGTGAGTTCAAGGCCAGCCTGGTCTACAGAGTGAGTTCCAGGACAGCCAGAGTTACAACAGAGAAATCCTGTCCTGAGAAAGACAAAACAAAACAACAACTCATAATTAATTCTGGACCAACACTACTACTACCTCTTGCTCTTTCTGTGGGTGCTGGATTGGACAGAAGGCCGCCCTCTGCAGTCCTGCCCTAAAACTGGCTTCTGTAAAAGCCCCTTGGAGAAAACCTATTCAGGAAAATAAGCAATAGAATGTGAACCTCAAATTCTCAAAGACCAGTGTCTTTTGGATTATTCAGCACCTGGATTTAGTCTATTCTATCCACGAATATTGACAGAGTACCAACTAACTGCTAGGCGTAGAGGAAGTCAGTGCATAGAGCATTAGGAGACCCTGTTGTCATGGGACCCTGTTGTCATGGAGCATGCAACCCAGCCAGAGGAGGCAGGCAGCAGCAAGCAAGGGTATAGTGTGTGTTTGTGATGATAAACGCTAAGGGCAAAAGTGAAGCTGCAACAGGAATGGAGAGAGTTAGGAGGGGAAATCGGGCAGTGGTGCGCGTGTGTGCGTGCACACGATCCTCTTCTGCATTTATTTGTTAGAGATAGATGGTAAACTGAGCCTTAAGCAAAGGAACAGTGTTCAGTCGGAAAACACTTTTTAGCCTAACCACCCACTCTCAACCCACTAGTGAGTGGGACGTGGCAAGCATGCACTTTGTGAATGCAAACGTCAACCCAGCCGAGCATGCTGTCACCCTGGAACACTGCGGTACATAGCGTAGATAACAGCTGTAAAACAAAGAAAAAGAATCAACTCCTCAATTGTAACTGTGTGACAGTCTTTGCAGGTGACTTCAAAATGAAACAACTTCCATTATTCAAAACTCTAGACTGGCAACCAGTCCTTTGAAATGACTGAAATGACCTACTGGTATTCCCTCCTTTAAAAAAAAAAAAAGAGAGGGTCGGGGGAGACTCGCGCTTTCCTGCTGAGACTGTGTATTATTGCTAGTTTCATATAAAAATGAGTTTTTGCTGCTAAGTTTGAAAACTGCCTGAAAACAGCAATTAATATTGGAAAAGCTGACAGAACCTTAAGTATAGGGCATGATTGGCGCTGCTGTAATTATGTGCCTGAGTGTGTGTGTGTCTACGCAAACACAATGCACAAGCACACTTGATGTCCAGGGCAGTGTACCAGTGTATTCGTCTGCAGGTAAACAGGCTGGGGAGATGATTCTTATGGGGCGGCTGAGTAATGTGGATGTTTTTCTGATCTTATGTCTGAGTAGCATTGCTTTTCAGATTACTTTTACATCCGCTTGATCTACACCTTACAGCTTGCTGGGAGGAAAGACAAAAAGGCCATGCAGCCTTCCCATTAGATGGATGTGCAAACTCAGCAAGTCAGCCAGGAGGGCCGCAGGTTCTCGTGTACAGAATCAGGAGATCAGGCTACACCATCTCCAAAATCCCTTCCAGCTCACAGTTGGATGGTGGTGGTTCCGACTGTCCTGAGATGCCACAGCTGTGTGATGGGATCCCATGTTTCAGTCCAGGATTCTTCCCGCCCGCCCCGTGGTTTCTACTGCCTTCAAGCCCTCTGCTGCTTGTTTACTCTTCCGTAAAGTGCAGTGTCTAATCTACAAGGTAGCGGAGAAGGGTCGGAGGGATTAAAGAGGGTTTGTGAAGCGGCTAGCACAGTGGCGGCCGGCATTATCATTGCCATCACCACGGCTAAGGAGACAGTGGAATAGAGAGGAAGGGCATCTCTGTTGGAGTCGGGTGGATGAGCTTCCAATCTATCTGGCTTGTGTCCCCTTGGCCAGTTATACAACTTTCTGAGTATCCTCTAAAACACACCCGAGAATACTTTCACTAAGGCAAGGTGGAGCCTAGAGGAGCTGATGGATATGAAGATGATGAACCCATGGTCTGACACACTCCAGACTGCCAATAAATGCCTAGTAGATATGAATGGTAACTTTCTTTCATAAGAAACATGTTGTAAGTTAGGCATGGTAAGCTATACCTGCAATTGCAGATCTCAGGAAGCAGAGACAGGAGGAATGCAAATTTGGGGCTAGCCTAGACTACTTAACAAGTCACTGCCTCAAGGAAACAAACAACAACCAAAAAAGGAACAGGAATGTATTTGATAATTCCCTCAGAGCCTAGGGTGGCATTTCATAGATGAGAGCTGTAAGCATGGAACCAACAGAAGCGTGTAGGTCTCTGTTTCTGTTTAATGGGGAGAAAATACGATTTAGAAAATTGGTCCTTCTGTGTAGATGTCAGAGGAAAGGGAAATCCACACATCCAGTTATTAGTAAAGGATCATTGTTAGATGTCTTGTCACGCTGGCCTTCTGAAGTCCAGAGTGCATTTTATTCAGGTTCTCCTCGTGGTCACAATCGTCTTCATACCCTGTGGCTCTTTAGAATGCCTGCTTCCCTGCATGGTACCACTTCCATTTGACTGCTGTAGAGAGTTGCCCTCTTACAGAATGGGCCCTTCTGAGGGATTCACTGAGGGAAACCTAAATCTTGGAACCTTGTTCCAGACCAGGAGAGTCACAGAAAAGGCTAGGGACAGGACTGAAATGTGAGAACACCACAGCGTGGACTGCAGTCACTGGTCTTTATGGAGAGTAGCTTGGCACTTCCTCTTCAGGACATAATACACTTTAGCATGTCTAGGCAATGTTACCACATGCTCTGGAACTATGTTGTGTCTGTGTTGACATATATGAAGGAGTCACAGGTGATGGGAGCCACCGCAGACTCCAATACCCATGACTTAAACCATTAAACCCGATACAGGGAGTATTGTTCAGAACAGCAGCTTCCTGTCTCATTTATTTATTACATGTGCATTATTTGAAAATAATACAATATAGCATGGCCATTTGAGTTTGAAATTCTTTTTCAAGCAAAATTCCTTTCTTTATCTGTCCTTGAAATAATTCTCCCTATAAATGTCCATCCTGCTAAGATGTCTCTAGAACAGTTGCTTCTGTACCTGAGAGGAGCGAATGAACGCTTTGACTGATGTCAGCTGTGTTTGGTTGCCGGCCAGTTTTAAGCTGTGTGCATTTCTTTTTTTAATGTTCTAGGGGAAAGCAATGGTATTTGCCCCACGTCGAGGGAATACTTTCAACCAGTTTTGCAATCTAGCTGAAAAAGCTGGTTTCTCTCTCCAAAGACATGAAAATTATGATGAACACATTTCAAACTTCCACTCCAAGGTTAGTTTTCTGCTTGTGCTAGATAACACTTTAATCCGCGTTGCATTTTGAAGAGATCATGGTCTTTCTGGCAGGTAACCTAAATATTTGATTAAAGTACTCTTTAGGTGTGTTGCTTCCAAACAGCTATTTATATCTGATTATTTTGTGTGGTAAAGCCATCTTTTATCTTTGCATGTCTAGAAGGATTTTACAGAAACCATTCCTGTTTACCCCTTTCTCTGAAACAAACTAATCTTTTTTCATTCATAATGGACTAATTTGCAAGATGCAAGAGGAGGAGGCGGCTTAGAGTGAATGACAAACATGCATTTGGGTTCTAATGAAAAACCTTCGGCTTTTAAGTAGGTTAAATGCTTAGCCGCACTGAAATAAATAGAAGGTGAATGTCTAATTGTATCATGTTGGACTGTAAATCTTTATCTCTGCTTGCTTTATGGCTGGGTCAGTTGACAGTTTGAGACTGTTAAATCTCATAGAGAATTTCACAGTTGGGAGGTTATATGTCAGATTGAGGCGCTACAAGATTTAGGTCAAAAGCTCTTATCTGAGAGTGATTTTTAAGCCTGCTTACATAAAGCAATGTTATCAGCCTTTTTATTATTTATGGGCATAGGGCAATATGGGACACCAGGAGGCCAGTATTTCACGGAAAAGTTTGTAGGATTCTCACATTTGTTGGTGCCTGCCACAGGGACTAGCCTAACACGAATTTCTTGTGTAATTCTGTGCTTTCCGGCAATCTCCCTTTGCTGTGCTCATCTGCCCTTGGTGAGAGACTCTGACTTGTCACGCTTTCACAAGCTAGGACTGCAGAAAAGTAAAAGCCTGACCTTAATTTTCAACTGGGACAAATGTGAATAACATTCTTCATTGCACAGAACTGTAATATAATGCCAAAATGTGTTGGCTCCTGAAAAGTTA
>JAMJFZ010001814.1:0-22500 GCA_026225945.1 Cricetomys ansorgei | reverse complement strand
AAATTTGACTTGTGAGCAATCTAAATATTTTCCCCTCTAAAGCAGAATTTCTTTTGATGAGTCCCACCTAACCACCCCCCCTCCTCCTTTTTAAAATTGTCTTTGTTCTATTTGGTAATGGTAGGTCTTTATCTGTAAACACAGAAAATATCACCCTTCTTTTCTGGTTAAATAAATAAATAATAAAACTCCTCTTTCTGATGTCCCAATTGTTTCAATCTATCATCTCTTGCTTTGTCTCTCTGTCTCTGTCTCTCTCTCTCTCTCATTATTTTTTTCTTTTTAAGACAGGATTTTTTTTTTCCCCTATAGATGTATAAGCAATGACTACATCAGCCTAAAGCCTCATAAACTGACCGTTTGTCCTCTGGACACAATAGCGTGGCCAGCCCTCTGCTCCTCCTCCCCAATTATATGTGATTAGTCTCAGTGTGCTGTGTCAAGGAGGGGGAGTGTGCTGAGTGCTCATTATCTGTTTAGGTACAAGAAGAGCACATTTAGGCCCTGACTATGAATGAAAAGTGAGCCTTCATCAGGGCTTAAATCTAACTACCGCTGTTCTCCAGGCCTCTTTCAAAACAGATTTCCTCCAGAAAATTTCTGAATAAAATGGTGGACAAACTAGATTGCGACCAGGGAGAGTTTTTAAAAAAAAAAAAAAAAGAAAAAAGGCATACTCAATCACACAATAATCTTGTTTAAAATAAGAATATATTGTTAGTTTCTGAGATTCGGATGCATAGTAAACATTTACTAGGTGCTACCCAGGATGGTGCTTTTCTGCGGGGACCCCAGCCCATCCTGCCTGGTGCTTCCACGGAAGTGCTCTAATGCCTTTTGTGGAAATTCAGATGTTTATCTGCAAGGAATCATCTGTGCCCACTTTGGCAGGGATGTCATTAGGTGGGTTAGCTGTGTACCCTCATATCTTTAGCAGGAGAAAGTGTGTATTCAGTGTGATACAATTAAAGTGATAGGTGTGGGGGGCGGGGGGAGGCTCATCTTTTTGCATGTTAAGCAAACTTAGCTGTCATAAAAATAGCGACTCTCAAATGTCTGCTCTGCCCACTTCTATCATCAAACAAAAATTTTACCATCAGTTTGCATGTCCCTGTATTCACCACTTTTTCTGCTCCATTAGAGCACCTAGACGGATCTCAGAAGGCATAGGTCAAGTCGCAGTTAGATCATACATTTCTTTCTCACAAAAACTTGAATTGCAATGCCAAGTGATGGGCTAACATCACAATAACAGCAATTTATTCCTCTTTGGATAAAACAGCAGTCTATTCTCAGTGCTAGATAAAGACCAGGGCAATGCAAACCAGCCATTTAGCTGAGTAGTTCAGCTGGTGGCAGCTCTCCTTTGGTGACTGTATGGGTTGCACACTGGCTTCATATTTTCTTGTTTAAAAAATTAGACTTTGGGATGTTTTAAAAGGCAACACAAGTCATTCCACTCACACCGACAAAAATTCAGTGAGAATTATTTCTTGGGTAAAACCTGCGACTAAATCTGCCAGACAAAAGAAGCCTGTCTCTGTAGTGGTACCTAAGATGATCTCTTTCTCCCCCTTTTAAGTATAGAACAGCAGGACCATGAGAATATTTCCTTTCTTTTCAATCGGAAAAATACACAAACTGGCAGAAATTCAATTTGCATTTGTGTGCTGCAGATATGCAAATGTAGGAGCTTCTTTCTTTGGGAGAAGTTTTTGTTTGTTTTTTAAGTAAACTAGCGATATGTTTTCTAGAAATATTTGAGAGCAGCATATCAGTATTGAGCTATTGCTACTAAGAAATGCCCAGTGAAGAATATTCTATTCATCATGATGTGATTATGACCTATGGACTCTCCTATGACATGTTCAGGGTTTCCTAGATGTGTTCTTTATGAAATCCTTGTCTGGATGTATCTCTGAGCTAGGCACTCTCAAAGTGTATGAGAAACTAAAGTTATAGTGTTGGATACTTGAAAAGTATTTTTTAATTAATTTTAACATTTTAATAGGATGCAAATATTGAGAAGGAAAAACAAAGCAACTCTAAAAAGTTTATCCCTTTATATTTCTTCATGAGCTTTTGTTTCCATGCGTCTATGTTAGATTATATAATTGCAATTGAAGCGACACATTCTATAATTGACTACGTAATTATGCACGTATTTATTTCCAGAAGAAGCCTATCTGCCTGGGAAATCATAAGAATTAGGATATTCTGGGCCAGTGAGCTAGCTCAGCAGGTGAAGGTGCTTACAGCCAAGCCTGACTAACTGAGTTCAATCCCCAAGACCCAGATGGTGGAAGGAAAAAAACCTTCTCCCAAAAGTTGTCTTCTGACCTCCACGTGCACACTGTGACAACACATACATACTGCAAAAAAAGAAAAAAAAAGTAAAAATATGTTAAGAATTAGTATATTCTTTTTTATAGATTTTTTTTTAATCTTCTAAAAAACTTATGATTTTCTTTTGTTGTATTACCTAGATGTGGTTGGTATACGAATGCATCTGATATCACCCACGGGCAGTTGTAACACAGTGATACGAAGAGCCACGGCCTAGTTGGTTATGAGAAATATATTTTATTTTATAGCAAGACATATGCTGTGAATTGGGATAAAAATGCTCTGAAAAACTACCTGAGAGGTTGTGCTATTTTGTATAAATTGTGTATTTTGTTGGCTTTTTGACTGAGCATGAAAATGTAACTTCCATTAGGGAAGGGTAATTTAGGTGCTCAGTGTTCAGCAGAAAACTTGTCAGGTCCATAAAAGCTTTTCTGGCTGTTTCCTCTGTTTGCAGAGAGGAGCTGCCAGCCCCTCGCTGATTTTCCCTCTGGCTTCAGTATGGGCTGAATTTACCACCGCATACCTGTTGAATCAGTTTGGGGGACTCAGCAGTTAACTGAGAGAAAGGAAGGATTAGTGGCCCTCTGGAGCCCTGTTCCAACAGCCAGGTGTCCATCCTAAACTAAAGTGCTTTTTACAGTTGAAGAACCTGGTTAATGCAGTAGATGGGAGTTGTTTCTTCTCCCTACTACCAAAGGAGGTCACACCTTTTCCTAAGAGATGGATGCTATTGTTTTTGTTTTGATAGGAGCAGACTGTCTCCTTCCCTCAACTCAGCCTCCATGGATTTTTGCTTCGTGCTTAGTCAGCATTTGATTTATTTCAATCAGTGCCAAACATTTTCTGGCAAACCCTTTGGTTGGACTTTGGGGGAGGGGCAGGATGCCCACGTAGGGAAGAGAGTCCCTCTGTACATATGCATACATACCACACTCACTGGTTCGTTTAGGCTGCTCAGCCCCAGATCCTGGCTCTAGATATTCTCCTCCATGGATCAGACTCTCCTGTCTTCAGACCGTAGAAACATCGTAATTACACTGAGTGTATCTCACAGAGGAAAGGTAGCTTGAAAGGCAGACTGACTTTAGCCAGGGCAAATATGTTTTCCTGGACTATTTTCAAATTATAAAGGAGCCCAGTCCACTGGTGTCTGACAAACCATCAAGCCTGAAATGCTACTCTGAATTCTCAGATTCCATTTTATCCAGATTGTCTGCTGCCCAGACTGTGGCTGAAGGCTTTCTATGTATCCTGCTCAGGAAGTCTATGCATTTGGAATCTGTATTTATTTATTTATTTTTTTGTCTCCCTGACTCTTCAATTAATACATTTTTTAAAAGATAAAACAGATCATACTGTGACTTTTGAAATGTCAACAAGCTTGTAAACAGAAATGTAATAAAATGGCTAATAGGAGATTCAATAGTTAATGGAGGGCCTGAAGTGTGAGCAAATACAGTAGCTGTATATTGGAAACTGTGCAAGTGAAGATGGCTTTAGTATTGCAAACTGAGGAAGAAAATTGTTTTTAATTAGCACCTTCATAAGAACTGCTGATTAATACTGTTTTGTTTGGTGAAAAGCTTTCAGCTGAGTAATTTGTGCAGCCATTACAACAGTTTTGTTAGAGCGGGACTCCTGTTGTTAAACACAAACAGCGGATGATAATGGTGGGAGATGAGTTTGTCATGTAACAATTTACCTTATTGAAAAAGCTTTATATAAAACCCGATACAGTAGGTACCAGCAGAAATCACATATTTTAAATCCTTCCAAAATTGCAGTGTGCCATGCTTGTAGTTCTTTTTTTCCCAGAGACTAGAAGCAGATTTTATATCATTTATAAAATTATATACACAATTTAAAGGTAGCACGGACAGGCCACTTTCTCAACGGCGGTTTACATAGGAGCATTAAAGTGGCCATGTATTCAAACACTCTCTAACTATACAAAGCAGGGTGACAAATGGAAGCATAATTAAATAATGTTACTCAGATGTAAATTTGCATTGGGCAGGATGCAGGGAAATAAGAACTGGTGGTTTTGCTCTGGATGGGTCCATCACATGTGGGATTAAAAAAAAAAAACCCTCAAGTTTAATTAACCTTTTTTTTTTTTATTTTCCTTCCTGGCACTGTTTTAACTAGTCAGAATAAACAGTACCCAGTCAGTAGACCTGACCAGGGAATAAGACTGATTTTGTGAACTACAAAAGAATGTTTGACTAGCCAGCATCACACAAGAGAAACTTGAAAAATAAATAAATAAATAAATAAATAAACAAACGCAATGGTAAAGCCTATTTGCATTAAAATATTACACGACCCAAGGCTGGTAAGAACTGCAAATTATCGGAGTGGCGTAATAGAGCATGAGATTTTTTTTTTTTTTTTTAAGACAGGCCTTCGGGGTAATAACCAGGGTTGAGGCTCACGACAGTGCCAAATAAGCTTTAGACAGCATAATAGTCTGCAAAGAAAGCCACAGAGCACTAATGTGAAGGAAGAGCTGTCCACCACATGCAGCAAAAATCACCAAAGGTCATTTTATGGTAGCAATTGTGACATAAAATTGGTGGTCATGCTACATGTCTAATACTCAGCACAGCTTTATAAATGATGGGCCCCTAGCGATGGCTGTCATTAAGTGCTTTCATCATAATAAACTTTAAACTGTTGGCTTTATGAATCGCCAGCTAGCTTCAGCTGTTCGTTGGATGGAGCTTGCAGCGCCTTAAGTGTGACAAGACCTATTAGGAATTGCAACCATGTTTCAAGCGTACTTGGCTTCCCCACTCCTGGGGTGATTGCTGCCTATTAAACGGCGTCTGGGAAGATTTTCCTCCAGCAATCTCTGATCAAGAGCTTTTTTGGGCTTTGACCTGCATTTCCTTCAAGACTTTCTCTGAGGAGTTTTATAAGAGCAAAACTCCAGAGGATTTATAGCCACTTCTGATTAATACCTTTCCCGTTTTTCTAGCAACTCTCCCCCTGCTGCATAGAGAAAAGCTTTCATTGTTCCTGAGGCGCTTATTGGTGACCTTTTCTCTGCTTCCTGATTCCCTCTAACGTGTTCTCTCTGTGAAATCCTCGGGGTGGAACCAAGACAGTTGGTGAAGTTGTTACAGCTGGAGAGGCAGAGAGGAAAGAGGAAGGCTTTTATATTTTTAAAGGATTACATGCAGAGCCGCCTGACCCCGCCCATTTAAATACCCGTTGTGACGTCATCCGAAGCTCCTGGTACCAACCGCATCTTTAATGAGCCTTCGGTGTAAATTGAGCGGACACATAAAGATTTCATGATTCAAATTACACTTTCATTAACCTTTAGCAGGGGAAGTCTTTTAGTTTCCACATAGTGGCTTACCCACTGCCCTACTATTATGAATAATAAATGTTTGGAGACCCACTCCATGAAAACCTGGGTATTTAATGTATGAAGGCTAAATGCCTAACTCAGGCTCACTTAGCAAGAACTTGAGATCTCCTTGCCTGACTCCAACTTGGAGGCCCCTCCAAACCCCCGCCCCGTTCTGTTTAGGAGGCAGGAGGAAGCAGAAAAACTTGCTCAGATGTTCTGACAGTGGCAAAAGGCTTTCAAATGAATTCCCTGTCTTAATAGTCTCATTTGTCTTCCGTTCTAGCTAAGAAATGTCCTAATGAGAGTGCAGGGAATGTCTCAGGTGTGCTCACTACACAATTAAATTAGCAAACCTCAGAGGGATTGGATTGAAAGTCAGCAGGGCGCATCTGCGGACCGTAGGCCCCAAAGGAGAAAGGCTCTAGCCCGCCCAAGTAGCCTCGGTCCCAAACTGGTCTTCCCAGAAGAAGTTTGCGGGGTACACTCTCCCTATCCCCCTCTTGGGAGCAGATTTCCACCGCGGTCGGAGTGGAACCATTAGTGACCCGTCGAGCCTAGGGCAAACGGGCGGAGGAAGGGTAGCTTTAGGGGGTACAAAGGCATGCCCGGCGCACCCCGCAAGCGAGCGGCCGAGGGTGGACCCGAGCCCGGGCCCGCGCAGGTGCAGGCGGCGGCGGGCGGGCCGCAGAAGGCTGGGAACAAAGGCGCCTCAGGGGCTTGCGCAGAGGTCACCTGCTGCCTCCGGGGCAGATTAAGGGGGCCTGGAGAGGGCATTGGGAGGAAATGGTGCCGTGCTTCTTTGGAAAATCAATTCGTCCCACCCTTAATAGGGCATTTTGCTCCCCCTCTTCGGGAGTCGCAGGGCAGATGTGTTTCCAGGTCTCGGAATGGGGATCCCGATGGAGGCGGCGCCGCCTTGTCCCGCCTGCGCACCATGAGAACCTCTTTCTGCTCTCTGCACCGTCCTATTTATTTCCTTTTTCTCTCTGATCCGTGCTTCCCGCCTCTCTCCGCTCAGGCCTCTTCCATAATGAAGCTGGAAGTGGAACTTTCCCTCACTCCCTTACTTGGCGATTTCTTCTTTCCCCACCCTTCCCCCTCCCCCGGTGACCTGGCTGCACTTTGCTCCCGCCCCCTGCCTGCCAATCTCTTGGGGTAGGGCCCCTTCCCATTCTTGAGGCTCTCCCTCCTCGCCAACCCCGGGAGGCCCAGCCTCCCCCCAACCAGATCTCCTGCAACACAGTCGCCCCCCGCGGAGCAAGGAAGAGGCCTCCTCGTAGTGAATGGCTGGTAAGGAGGTTTTTAATTTGTCTGGAGCCACAAGGATAAGGCCTCCGGGCAGCGTCCCCCTAAGCCCTCAGCAGGCTTGGCAACGCCTCCGTGTAGGCCTCAGAGCCCCTCTGCCTTCCTGGTGGGCGCCGTCACCTCGCGATTCTAGGCCAGATGTACCTAGACAACTGTGTAAGGGAGTCAGAAAATGTTGGAGCGCTGTGTGGAAAGTCACCTCCGCCTTCCTTGCTTCGTCAAAGTCTGTTTTATTGTTCCAAACCTACCAATATGAGAAATTTATTGGCTTGACCTGATGTTTCTGTCAGACAGGGTTAGAAAAGGCTGCTCAGGCCCCCGCTGTCTTGATTTGCATCGGCCTGCTGGTGGTGGCGCTCTCCTTGAGCTTGCCGGGAATGTCACCAGGCTGTCCCCCACTGGGGACCACAGAAGATGGTGCATTTAAAAGCTTTGCCCACCTGACCTATGGCTCCACCTCCAGGTGCATTAGCCTTCACTGCCTTCACAGGGTTTTATTTTTAGGAGCAGAGGCTGCAGTCCTGACCCGGCCTGTTTTGAGTGCGTCTCTCCTCTCTGTCTCTCCTGCAGCAGCTCCTTACTAGAGGGAAGGAAATGAAACAGCTTCCACTTCCCGGCTTTTTGTGGGTCTCGCTTCTCTCCAGGGTCCTCCCAGCCAGCCAATTTTCCCTTCAGACCAGTACTCGGAGGGACAAGGTGACAAATTTTTGGGTCTCTGGCTTGCAACCTCCAGGACCTCACCTCACAGCCAGGTGCTGGCTGCTCTGACGCTCTTAGCCCGCCCGGCAGTTGAGAAACACCAGAGGATGCTTTGCAGTATTCCCCACAGGATACACGAGTATGGCACTGAAGGGATCTGTCCAGCCCTGAATGGCAGGGAAACGGTGATAATAATGTCCAGCTCATCCCATCAAGAATGTGATATTCATTTCTTTATCCCTTGATTTTGAACCTTGCTTGCTAGGGCCAACTAGGCATTAGTGAACATTAGAACAATCAGAGGCCTGAGAATCACTTGTACGTTGGTGTTTGCCCTCTCTTCATGCTCCTGGAACCAAGTGACTGTTGTGAGGTATCCGCCAGAGAAGACTATGGGTTTAAGCCAATCCAAAGTCTTTATTAGCCAGCCAGCAACTACACTGGGTGTTCAGGATCCCAGTGTAGGCCCAAGCCTTTCTCAGGGTGAGCTTTTAAACACAAAAACCATATCCTGGGTTGATATACCTTCTGTTAGCCAGAAGTGGAACTACTACAGAAGCCAAAAAAAGCAAGGATAGTACATTTAGAGACTGTCCCAGAATATGGGCTTTGGTGTTTTAGGTCTGTGTTTTCATTTTGTGGTACTGTCTACTTGCACAGTTTTATGGCCTGAATTACCATCATGGTGTCGGTTGTGCTAAGGTCTGAGGGCCTGTTACACCACCATGTGAGAAAGCTCGGACTTGTCAGTCTCTGGAGATTGGTGACACTAGTTGACACTGCTATTCGTCAACAAGCAGAGATGTCCATGAGCAAACAGCCCCTGCAAGACCTGGCTACTGAGAGTGAACGAAACCAGCAGAGCAGCTGGGATCAGCACCCTGAGCTGGTGGTGGGTTTAAGCAACTAAGCTGAGAGGGTTGTTTGTTACACAGCAATAGATAATGAATACAATTAGTTTGTAAATCCCACCGGTCAAGGATAAGATCATCACAACTGAGCTGAATTTGAAGCAAGCTTTAATTAAATTAATTAAACTCTGGCCAGGAAGATGGACTCTGACCAGGACCATTCTGAAGTTCCCATGGAGGAGTCCTGCCACCTCCAATGGCTCTGAGTCACATGGCACACATGCTTAAAAAGGCAGAACCAGTAAGGCTATGTACTTCCCACCAAGTCCAATCAGTGGCAAGCATCTATCCTGATGTACTTCCTGTCTGGGTTATCGACTGCCCACAAGTGATTAAGCATATCCAGTTCAGTAGGACCACTAAATGGAATCTAGACAACATTCCAGGAGGTTATCTGTCCCTGGGCGAGGGAGATTACAGGATTCTGTCTTTCTGTACCTCACCTGAACAGCCCCACCCAGCACTACAGCAAGTTGTGTCTTTCTTGTATAGATCTCTTAGACACAGTAATTAAAATTTAAACATAACCTTTGCTTTTACAGTTACCCAAGTCTCTCAGAGAGGTTTTCCTTCATCTTTAACTGTAGACTTAGATAACAAAATAGGAAACACAAAAAGAGGCAGGTACGGAAGTTCTCACTCCCCTTTACAAACCAACCTATTATAGAAGCAAATCGCCCTGAAGCGGTTGAAAGAAAAGGACTCAAGAGAGGATTGGTGGCAAAGAAACAAGAAGGAAAGGAATCAGAAGAGCTGTATACCAGGCTGGGCTATCAGTTACAAGCTGGCCATTCTAGTCGCGTTTTCTGGAGCATCTATTTTTCTCTTCTGGAGCATGAGGGAGATGAACTAAATGCTTTGAAGTCTCATTTCATGTCACCTTCTGAATTACTCAAGATAAAAACCTACTGTTAGTGCCAGAGATTTTGGCCTCCTTGGGGAATTAGTCTCTGGTACCACCAAGAGGCTGTCAGGTGTCAGCTTGCCCCAAGAGAATAGTCCATTAGTACTGCTCAGAGGACTCTGTGGGATGGTTCCTTGGGTGTCACCTTCCTCTTCCCCAAGCGGAAGGCTGAGGAATGGTCTTGGATCCCACTGTGGAAGAAGTGGGAGGATGGTACCTGAGCTTGTCCGACTTGATCCGCTTGTCTCCACAGTGTGCTGGGGATTGTGTCCAAGATCTAAAAGTGAACACAAGGACTGTTAAATATGGAGGCCCAGTGAGAAAGGCAAATGGCGCTCCACAAGTAGCTTGCATTTGAAACTGTAAACAAATGTGCTAGTGCGTTATAAAACAGTTCTGTATTGTCATCAAGCCCATGAAGAACAGATAAGGTCCATTTGGTAGGGATGATTAGAAACGGGTCCTGCCTCAAGCAGGGTGGCCGGTGAAAACCTCCTGGACAGGAGCTTGCACTGTGAGAAGGAGCCACTCATGCAAGCAGCAACAGCAGAGAACTGTGCACACAGGGAACTCGAAGGCTGACTCTGAGGGGGTGAGGTCAGTGTGGCTCAGCCTTCTAAGGATGTCAGTAGGCAGGAAGATTGGACCCAGGACCTTGGATCAAGTGCTCTACCATTTAGCTACACCCCGGCCCCCAAATGTCTACTTGTCAAAGATCACTATGAATGCTGATGGAGAACATATTAGAAGTAGAGAGTCCAGCGAAAAGACTCCTTGAATACAGGACCCCTGGTGAAAACAGATGGCAGTCCCATGAGTGACATCAGGGAGAGGGGGGGCAAATGAACCCCAAGTATGCATTTAGTCAGGAAATAATAGGATTCCATATAAAATCTCAGGTGAAAATATGGTGGATCAGCTCAGAAGCCCGAGCTCCCTGCCATGGGGACTCAAGTTCTTTGGCCTCTTCCCACCTCATTTTCAAGGCCTGATCTGCCTTTTCCAACTGTGATTGCAAGGCTGGGGCTGTGCGGAGGTGGAGAGAACAAGCCAGGGGTAGCAGATGCTCTGCCCACTTGTAGTTCCAGCTGTAACAAGGGCTAGATGGTAGCACATGAAGATGGGGGTCTTCATGTCACGAAACCTAGTACCTTATGCTCCCAGAGAGGTGGCTTTGGCGGGGGAGGCCTAAGTTCACGTCTGTTCTCTTCCTGAAGCTCCCAGGTTCTCTCCCACACTGTATCAAAGATATCGGTGATACATAGGAGTATCTCTTCTGAGGACACTCAGGAAAAGACCCCCAGAGGTCCAAAGTCCTCAGTAGTAAAATTTTCCCAGGAGACTGACCATCTAGCCTTTACCCAAGGGCATCTGTTTGATAGAAAGCATCCTCTTATGTTCTAGATGGGCAAGACCTTAGAACAGGCTGTCATGGTGTTCTGGTATTAGACTGGAAGGGGACACTGAGAACCTGAATGAACTAAAGGGGCCCTAAAAAGTGGAGGATAAGAGCAGACGTAGGAGGATCCAAGTGTCCAAAAGCTATTCACCCGTATCAGTGTTCCCTGGAGTCAGGGAGCTGTCCTCATTCAACGAGGTGCATGGAGCTCCATGGGGTATGGAAATGGGCAGCTGTGGGTCCCTCCCACACCATTGCTTACAGTATAGTAGAGCTGGCAGAGCATGATCTCAAATAAAATCCCAGGAAAGAGCCCAGGTCTCAGGGACCATTGCAGAGAGGAGGTGGGAAGACGGTAAAAGTTAGAGGTGGAGGCAGGAGGGCAGGCCCGCTCACTCAGACTCACAACAGCTGAGATTGCCTTCATAAGACCTGCACAAGATCAAGCCAGCCAATGTTCTATCATGAAGGGGGATGGGAGGGGCTCACGGTTCCTCACGCCTAATAAGCTATTGATAGTTGATGGCTTCTGAGGGAGGGAACGTCAGTTGCTTTTTAAGGGACCTTAGTAGGTTGACATGGGCCAACATCCAGGAGTATATGAGCAGCAGAAATTGGGTTAGGTATTTGTTTTTAAGTTGGGGGGCCGGAGAGATAAATTATGGTTAAGAGTACTGACTGCTGATAGCCCAGCAGTGATGGTACATGCCATTAATCCCACCAACATTTGGGAGGCAGAGGCAGGTGGATCTCTGTGAGTTGAAGGCCAGCCTGGTCTACAGAGTGAGATCCAAGACAGCCAGAGTTACAACAGAGAAACCCTGTCTCGAAAAACAAGCAAACAAACAATAAAAGAGTTCTACCAGAGGACCCAGGCTCAATTCTTAGTACTCAGCTCTCAACTGTCTGTAACTCTAGTTCCAGGAGATCTGATACCTTCTTCTGGCCTCCAGGAACACCGCACACACCTGGTACACATACATACATGCAGACAAAACAAAAAATAATAATAATAACAATTTTTGTTAAGTTGGGAGGTGGGGGTGGATTGAAGAGGAGTTAGGGGGAGGAAAGAGTGGGGAGTAAAAATAATCAAAATAAATTATATGAAATTCTCATAGTAAAGAGATTACATTATGGAGAGGAGGCAGGGTGGCCTTGTATCTTGAGAGTTACAGCACAGGGGTGAGAGACTCACTGAGGAGCTAAGGTACCCAGCAGGTTCCAGAGAGCTTGTGACTCAGCAGAAGAGGTGGTTTAAGTGAGGAAATGATCCATCCCACAGACATGGCATGACTCAGGGAGAGCAGGGAGCATGAGATGCAGCCGGGAGAAAAATCACAGATTTGTCAACAAATAAGACCAGTGTGTGTTGGAAAGGTTCAGTGAGGACAATAAATAGCAAGCTGACACTTAGGAAAGTGACTTTAGGTGCAAGGCTAGGGAGGCCTGTCTGAGGAGTCAGCCTTTAGTGGGAGCCCCTCAAAGAGGAGAGAAAAGCATCCCAGGCAGTGGCTCTAGCAAGTGCAGAGTCTCGGAGGCAACGCACACGGGCAGAGTCCTCAGGCCGAGAGCAGTGAATGTCAGGAACATGGTGTGGGGAAGGCATGTGCAGGACCTTGGAAGCCATGGTGAGGAGGCTGGATTTTATTTCAAATAGAAGCTCCCTGGAGGACCTTAAGAGGGATGACGGGGTCTGATGTCTGTGTATAAAAGCTCCCTCTGCCTACTGTGGGGGAAATGGGCAGGCCAGAGAGAAACTTGGGGGCCTGGGGAGAAGCTCCCAGAGGGGTTGTGGTGGGTAACTGGTGGGTGACTGGTGGGTAGAAGCTGGAAGCGTGAGAGGGAAGCATGTACTGGACAGAGTCTTCAGGAGGAGTCTGGGCCTCACGGTCACTAAGCTTCTGGTCTGGCAGAGGTACACGTGGAAGCAAAGTCCCATGACTGCCAGGGACTGGACTTTCCCTTGGACTCCTGAGCTCCAAAATGCTTACCCAATGAGGACAGGGTCCTTCCCAACCCACAGTGAGTGGGAGACGCTGACTGTATCCACAGTGGTTCATGGTCAGGACAGCCAGTGGGGAGGACTCTATGCTCTTTCCTAAGGTAACTGATGGAAACATCACATGTCTCCTAGAAGCACCGCTAAAAACTGTCTTCAAGGACTCCAAACTGCAAATGAACATAGGAAGGACACAGAAGGGAAGCATATACACACTGTGGCACACTATTATGTTCCCATGTGACCTCCCGGGTAGCCCAGTGACATTGCTGATCTGATCTCCAAATGACTTGGGGTTCAGAGAAGTGGACGTTCTGCCCACAGAGAGGATCGTGGGTTGCATGACCACCTTTGCCTTTGTACCATTTCAGCTGAGGCTGTGTGGCAGAACAAATCCTGACTATTCTGACTGAGGTCCTTTGGCTCAGTGCAAGGCCCTCTGGGATAGAAGGTGTCTGCCTGAATCTAAGCAAAGCAAGCTTGTGCTCTGATGGTAACCTGGAAACCTCACTGAAGCAAGCAGACAGTCGAACAGTGTGTCCGAGTGCAAGATTCTAAAGCTGTGGCCAAGATGGTCCACTCTGCCAGGCACAGGCACAGGCATGGCTCTTGGTACAGCTTGTCCTAACCGGATATAGACTGAGGGTCAGTTGCCTTCTTCGGCACAGTCCCAGACCTTCATTCCCTGCCCACACTCACTACGTGTGTAACATAAACTCATACACATGCGCCCACACTCAGTACATGTGTAACATAGGCTCACACTCACACTCAGTACATGTGTAACATAGGCTCACACTCAGTGCACACACTCAGTACATGTGTAACATAGGCTCACACTCAGTGCACACACTCAGTACATGTGTAACATAGGCTCAGGCACGTGTGAACACACTCCTTGCTCAGGAAGGAACTCTGGCTGTTCTTTACTTCTGTCTCTCCCACCACCGCCCCTCCCTGTGCCCCAAGTTGTCAGTGGTTTGGTAGTCCAACTGACTGGTTGATCTCTAAAAAATCAGATTTTTTTTTTTTTAACTATCATCTCATGCATCAAAGCCTGGCCTCAAACTCACTATGCATCTGAGGATGCTGTGAATTGATCCTCCTGCCTCTGCTTCTGGAGGTCTGGGATTACAGGCAAGCAATACCCCATCTGGTTATGTGGTGTTCCTGATCAAACCCTGGCAAGCACTCCAACTGAGCAGGATTCCCCAGTCCCTAGAGTGACCCTCCATGTTGCCTTTGTCTTGAGGCTTGATCACTAACCCCTGGGAGGGTGTCAGGAGCTAGGCTACCATTGCCCCAGGGTGGCTGAGCACCATGCCAGCAGCTGCTTCCCTGGGGGTCGTTGGTGTCTTGCTCAACTGGGCAGGGACTAGACTGGAGGCTCACCGGGGCAGCAAAGCTGAAAGTTAGTTCTCTTCTATGTTCTCTTCCTTTTCTTCTCCGGTAAGGTGGAAAGCAAGTATTTGACAGAGAAATGAAGTGTGTCAGTATGAGTCACCTCCTCCCAGAGTGATTAAGTGGCTTCTGTTCAGCCCTGCTGTATGTAGGGACCGGAAGGAGAGGCTAAGTGTCAAGGACTCAGAGCCAGCACTCGGTGTTCCTGATCACTGCCTTTGGAGGGATAGAGCAAAAATGGGTCTTCACTATGAACCGAAGGTGACCTCACCAACATGCTGCGGGGAAGAGCAAGAAAGCCCTGCAGATGATCTGGGAGAGTGCTTCTCTCTCAGAGGGACCGAGCCTTTGCAGAAGAGCCCCTCGCAGCTCCATCTCACAGCCTGTTGCCTGGCTGCCTGGTTGCCAAGTAGACAAGGAAGATACAGAAAATTCTGTTCCCTTCCAGGGCATTTGACGTCACTTTTTGCAGCTTTTTAATTATTTTTTTTAATGAGGCATAGTCAGGCATATCTTTCTTTTCAAGCATCTCTAAAGAAGCAAAGGAGAGAGCTGGATGCTTTGGGTGCCAGAACAGAGCTCTCAGGATTGCTTAGGGCCAGCAGTGGACGGGAAGATCTCACGCCGTAGGCCACATTGCCTGCCAGAGGCAGGAAGAGATTTTAGTCGGTTGCTTATCTGATCGGCGTTCACTACCAAGAAGTTTAACAAATTAGGACTTTAACACTCTGTTAACACCCGGCTACTAAAGACCAGAATCTTCACACCTGTGCAGTTGCTAACCTACCATCCATCGCTCTCGGGTGAGCTGTGAGAGGAGCTGGAGGGAAGGTGTTTACTCAGTCCCTTCCATCCCAAATTAAATATTCAAATTGGGTTTGTTCTGGGGCATTGTTAAGACTTGAGCTGTAATTTAATGGAAATGGCATTGTCCCCCAGAATAAAGGTTTCATTAGCCCAGCTCCCAAACTCTCCCCATTATCCTCTGGAGGAAACAATAAGGTGACAGCCTGCCTGTCATAATCCCCCACTTCAGATTTATGGTGACAAAAGAGTCTTAATACTGAAAATGTTCGGAGGGAGGAGAAACACTTCCCAAACAAGAACTCTCTCTCTCCCGGGCCAGGTAACAAAGGGGCCGAGAGGAATTTGGTGGGGCCTCCTGGCCACCTGCCGGTTAAGCCCACAGTCAGTGGATTAACTGCAGCTCTGACTTGGTGTTGAGAAAGGCAGGTTACATGGCAGAGCAAACAAAATTCAGACTGTGCTTTACACATGGTAATCCCAAATTTAATAAGAGCCTTGCCACTAGGAAGCCCTAGCCCATAGGTAGTTGAGGTGTGGGGCTCTATTGTTCTTAGCAAGCAATAAATATCACCATCGGTTGTCTAGGTAGCCTGGACATCCCAGGGGTGATGAGGTGTCTGTAGCCCAGGCTAAGAAAATTCTAACTGGTTCCTTTGGGTGAAGCTTGTTTTCTGCCTTCCAGGCTTCAAGGGCCTTGTCCAGAGACAAATGATGCATCTGCTTACTCTAAAAGTTCCCGCAGAAGGTGTGGGTGGTCAGAGGCCACATGAATTTCACACCCCGTAGGCTGCACCAGAACCTGTTTCTGTGGCCAGCAGGCTTCCCATGGGTGGAACTGGAGTTGTAGGCAAGGGCAGTGGGAAAGGGGGAGCGTGTCCGTAGGTTGCTTGCCAGGTTACTTCTCAGACTGACATAGCGGGAGGAATGATTTTCTCATAGCCATCCTGATGCTGTTCATTCATTCGCCAGGTATTTACGGAGCACCTGCTGTATGGCAGGGCTTGGCCTAAATGCTTAGGGCGTCAAAGGGAGCAGAAATAGACCTGATCCTGCTTCACAGGGCTTACAGAGGTAAATGCCGACAGAGAGATTGTTTCCGAGTGCATATGAGCGAGGATCCCAGGATAAACGGGAAGGCTTTTCTGAGCCCATGATGCCGAAGGACGGACTTAAAGAGCACCTGAGGGCTGAATCTACCTGAGCTGGAGCAGGAGCAGATGAAGAGTATAGATGTTATAGAGCACCTTGGGATCCATGGGGAGGGGAAGAGGAGGATAGCTCAGGAAGCAGCCACCTTACTTCTGTCCTATGGGACTACAGACTGCAGAGGAGGTGACTGGAGAAACTAAGCCTTGTTTATGTATGCTCCTTGTAAGACAGCATTAAGATACTGAAAATACGAATAACAAACTCCTGGGATTTTGGGTTGTTCTCCTGCCTCAAGGGCATCAAAGCACTGAAAGGTAAAGCATTTAGAGCTAAAATAATAATAAATAAGGGAAAATATGAATCACGGAATTTTTAAAAAGGACATAAACCCATGATGCTAAAAAGAGAAGGCCACCAACAAAGATATATCAGCAAGTTCCTTGAATGTGTCAAATGAAGAGGTTCTTAAAGGAGAGAACTGAGAAAAGACTCAGGAGGCTTTGAAAGGGATGGAAGCCAGCTAGCCCGAAAGACCTCAGGAGGTTCAAGGAAGTCCATGCAGAGACAGAGTGTGCACCATCACACGGCAAATCCACTCCATCGGTACCGGGCCCTGACCAAAGAGGCCATCATTTGTGGAAAAGTACAAGGAAAGGAAAAAATCAGGCTTGGGCGTGTAACTCAGGGCTGGAGTGCTTGCCTGGCACAGGTGTGCCCTGGATTTTAACCCCTAGCAATGCAAAAAAAAATAATAATAAAGAAAATATACAATCAGAAAAAGCATGCTCCTTTGGGGACCAGAATTTAGGAAACAGATTACTTTTAAGTCTCTTGAAGATTCTCAGGTCCGGGAAGATAATTATGATGGTTAATGCCGATGGCTCTAGGAGGACATTCTGGGAAGGACTGTCTGAGAGGAGAAAGCCCTCTTCCAGAGTGGGCAATACCCTTGCAAGGTGGCCCAGACATAAAGAGGGCTGAGGGGGAAAGTGGTTGTGCTTGCTTTCGTTCCTTTGCTTCTTGCTGGTGAGTGCATCCATCCTGTTGTTCATGTGCTGCTTCCACAGCCATCCATGCCTTCAGTGCTCCGCTGGGACGGTGGAGGCAGCCAGCTCTCTGAGCAGTTCGGGTCCTCAGCCTCATTAGTATGCAGATGACACAGTTGGGCTACCCAGCCCCCAGCAGGTATATCCAGCCCTCGGACCTGCGCTTCATGCATCAAGTATCTCTGTGAATGTGTCACCGAACATAAATTCATAAGCTTACGTATTTAACATTATGAGTTTTTGCCATGTTTTTGTAACTTGGTTGTACAGTTCTCCAGTGTAAGCTTTGTAGAGGACAATGTCGTATCCAATGTCAAAAGACTGGATTCTCTGGGAACTATTGTAGTAAACCTTATTTAAATATATGTATGTATGTATTTTATATATATGTGATATATATGTGTATATATATGTGTGTATGATATATATATATATATGTTATATATGTGCATTTTTTCATGCACACATTGTATCACTCTGTTCCACTTAGTGGACCCTGTCTAACACAACATGTTCTAAAAAACAAGAATTTTGAGACTTTCTTGGAAATTAAAAATGCAGTTGGTGAAATAAAACAGAAAGATTAAAAAACTTGAAATCCTTCAGGACATGTTGATGTACACCTTTTATCTCAGCACTGGGGAAGCAGAGGAAGTCAGATCTCTGTGAGTTTGAGTCCAGCCTGGTCTACATAGCAAGTTCCAGGCCATCTAGGTCTACCTTGTCTCAAAACAAAACAAACAAAATTAAAATCCTTTAAGATATGTGGCAAAAAAAAAAAAGAAAAGAAAAGAAAAAGAGAAAATATGAGAAGGAAATAATCAAAGACATAAGGAGTAAACCAATATATAGCTAAGAGCAAGCCTAGAAATTAAGAAAAAACAGAGTAATTAAAATAGATAGAATTATCCAACAAACATAAAGAAAATCTAGAGTGAAAGAAAGAGCTGTCCTGGGAAAAGTTCCAAATCCTAAGTAGGAAGAGGAGCTTGTAAAAGGGTCTGAGGAGAGAGATCAGCTCACTTTCGGATGAGCAGGAGTCAGTGCTGAAACTATTTGTGAGGTGGTGGACAGCTGTCACCGATCCAGAGGTGGTGGGACCTGGGAGAATGGAGCCAGTAAACGAGGAGGACTGAAGTCTCATGCTGTAGCCAACGTTATTCAGAGTGTCAGGTAATTTATACTCTGTGGATTAAAAAGAATCACATGCGTGGAGTGTACTCTCACGAGGAAAAGCCCGACACAGCAAAAGCATGCTTTCCCACAGAGGCACATAGACAAAGAACAACAGTAGGCTGTCCGGACAATGGGAAGTAAGCTCACTCCTGTCTGCTACACTCTGCAGGAGCATGAAAACACATTCCAAGGACAAGTCCACGTTTTGAAGAAACTGAGATCACAAGTCTCTTGTCTTACTTTCTTGACGTTTTCCTACAAGCACTCAGAATCTTCACACTACTTCATCCTTGGACTGTGTTCCAACAGACAGCATAAGGGGTTTCAGAAAGAAAAGCGTTCAAAGAATTCCATGTAGGAAGTCACTTGAAGCTATACTCCAGCAAAGCAAAGACAAAATATCTAGGTTCTAACCTAAGAGAACAAGAAGTCTCAGGTGACCGACCGGTGGGCGTAGCCTGGTCACAACCAGCCCATACTGAATCAAGTCACAGAAGGGTTGGAGAGAGGATTAGGGCAATTCTCAGTAGATTAGATAACACAATTCATAGACTGAAAATAAGACCACAATACCTTGATGGAAAGCAACGGTGACTAGAAACTAGGTAAATAATTGACTTTTAAAAATCCAAGATCTGGGGCTTAGGAGTTAAGAACATTGTCTGCTCTTCCAGAGGACCCAGGTTCACTTCCCAGCACCTATATGGCAGCTTACAACTGTCTATAACACCAGTTCCAGGGGATCCGACACCCTCATACAGACATGCAGGCAGGCAAAACACCAGTGCACATAAAATAATAAATAAGTTAAAAAAAAAATCCAGGATCTGCCAGATGTGGTGGCACATGTTTTTAATCCTAGCAGAATCAAGTAGACCTCTGTGAGTTCAAAACCAGCCTAGTCTACACGCTGAGTTCCAAGCCAGACAGGTTGGAGATATCTTTTCTCTAAATATATAAATAGCAACAAGCTGAGCACTTGGTGCTAAGGAGGCAGAAGTGGGAGGATCTCTGTGAGTTTGATACCAGCCTGGTCTACCTAGCAAGTTCCCGGCCAGTTAGAGATACACAGTGAGACCTGTCTCAAAAGAAAGAAAAGAAAGAGGGAAGGGAGGGAAGGAAGACAGAGAAAGAAAGTCATTCAAGATCTGAATATAAAGCAAACTTAAAGTGACATAAGGCTGAGCAAATGACAAAGAATTAATAATAACATATAAGTAATGAAAATCCATCTGACTTGGTACTGGAAATATTCTCTTTTGAGAGTCTTAGGGATCATGACCCTGGGCTTGATTAATAGTGATGTGATCTTAACATTATTAATAGTAATATTAAAGTAACATTACATAATAACAAAAAAGAAAATAGATTAGTCTCTAGTTTCAAGAGTCAACTTTCAGAGCTGGAGGATGCAGCTCAGTCAGTAGAGTGCTTGAAGCCATCCATGAGGCCCCGAGTTCATTCCGCAGCACGGCATAAACTGGGCTTGACTAAGGAAGCTAGATGTTCAAGGTCAGCCTCAGCTACACAGTGATGTCAGCTTGGGCCTACATAAAACGCTGTTAGAAAAAGAAAACAGCCAGCCTTCGGGCAGAGTTTGGAAAAGTAGTGCGTGTGAGAACAGAATGCGCCTTGATCATGTCAAAATGCAAGTACAGCAGAAGGCGGAGCATGGGAAAGGAAAGGAAAGTTAGGGCAAAGGAGAGGATGTTAGTAACAAAACCCACGACTTCCCAAGTACAGTCTAGAGGTGCCACCAGAAATCAGTAGATCAGAAAATACAGGTTTGAACATTTCATTAAAGCTACAAAGTCCTGGCTTGACTGGCTCTCTCAGCAGATAAAGGTGCCAGCTTCTGAACCTGGCAATCAGAATCCAAGCCCGGTTACTCACATGGTGAAGGAGAACCAATTCCCACTATCGTACCCTCTGACCTGCACACATATGCTAGGGCCTGCAAAATAATAAAAAAAATGTTTAATTCTAAAGGCAGACCACAGAAGACTGGAATGTATAAACCTTGTTTTGGTTTTGGCTTTTTCAGACAAAGTTTCAAGTCTGTAGCCCAGGCTAGCTCAAACTTGTGGCAATTCTGTTGCCTCGGCCTCCTGAAAACTGGGATCACAGATGTAAATAAACCTCCGTATCCAACCGGGGTTCGCGTAGGAATCAGTCCCTAACTGGGTATTTAGGGAGAAGCATACGGTTGTGTTAATGGCATTCTATGTTGCCTTATTCCTCTTAGTACATGGGTGTGTTTGTTTTTAAAGATTTGTTTGATCTTTAAAATGTATGTGAACACACTTGGGAAATACAAATTTGGAGCGTTGAAGTTTTTTCATACTCTAAATTCCAGTAATAGCTATCTGGGAAAGAGTAGCAGCAATGTAATAGGAGAGTGCCTCTGAGGCTCAATGCATATGACTCTATGCATTTGCTATTGCAGCGGTGAGCTCCCTGAGGTTGCCAGATTAAATACAGTATTGAATGCAGTGCTAGAACAGAATTAAATGCAGAATTTCCACCCCAAACCTGGCAATCCTCGATCCACCGAAAGACCTAAAAGTCAAACAGATCAAAAGGATCCTCTGATCACTGGACTAAAAGTGGGAGAAAGTATTAATTTTTATCCTAAGTATCTGATATGTAGTGTATATTAGTCCAATAAGAACAGAAATGTTCAAATATACTCATGTAAGGATCAGTTTCCAGCTTTGAATAAGGAAGAGGCATATGCTTAGTAGCATTCCACATTGCCCTTAACTTGGGTTGGTTAGTTTGTTTTTAAAGATTTATTTGATTTAAAAAATTTACATGTATGTGTGTGTGCCTGCATGAATTGTGTGCAGGAGTCCACAGGGGCCAGAAGAGGGCACTGGGACCCCTGGAACTGGAGTTACAGTTGGTTGTGAACCACTGTCTGGGTTCTGGAAAGTGTGCTCAGCTCCTCTGCAAAAGCAGTGAGTGCCCTTAACTGCTGAGTCATTTCTCCAACCCCCTACATGCTTTTGTTGTTGTCTGTTTGTTGTAAGACAGTTTCATTATATAGCCTGGGGCTGGTCAAGAACTTGCTTGCTATATCAGCTTAGACTGGCCTCAAACCTATAGAGGTCTTTCTGTCTCTGCCTACTGTATTCTGGGATTGCAAGCATGGGCCACCACACCTAAACTTAATATACTTTGAGTCAATATTTAAAGATTTTATTTGACAGGATTCCATATGGTAAGCCTGTCAGTCATATGCAGATCTTGTGTATTCTGACTAAGTATGTACCAGGTGCTGTTAGGTGCTTGACTCTAGGAACACAGAGTTTTTTGGGGTTTTTTTTTTATTTTTATTTTTTATTTTTCAAGACAGGGTTCTGTGTAGCTCTGGCTATCTTGGAACTTGCTCTCTAGACCAGGCTGGCCTTGAACTCACAGGTATCCGCCTGCCTCTGCCTCCCAAATTCTGGGATCAAAGGTGTGCCTGGCAGGAATTTGGAGGAGTTTAGATTAAGGCAGAAGATACAGATTATATACAGTACAATTTAACCCTGTAAAGGAAGTCGGTTTATATTACCAGTAACCAAATATATATATATTATATATATATTTTTCTTTTTTAATGAGTGTTTAATGTTACAGGGGATCCCAGACAGAGAAGAATAAAGGCAATGGAAATGACTGGAACTTTTTTAAAGGCTTGGAATTTAGAAAAGGAAGAAGGAAGAATTCTAATGCTTAAAGTCTTCATACAAACTCTACCTCTGTGGAAGAGTTCAATAGTCACCATCTCAACTGATAGCAAACTAGATCTCAACAATTGAGCCATTCTCTCTACCCCAGCTGCCATACATGTCTCCGTGAGCATCCTTTCTGTCTGGACCTTCACACTTTGAGTAGGGAACTCAAACAAGTATTACATGTCTAAGAATGTAATTTCAAAATGAGGAAGCAATGCTCAAAAAGATGCTGGAGAACCAGTGTTCTTGTTGGGTTGTTGTTTCCC
>JAMJFZ010001813.1:0-100934 GCA_026225945.1 Cricetomys ansorgei | reverse complement strand
GGGGAGGCACATTGCACCAGGAGGGAAGGCAGAGCGATGGGACGGAGGATGGGTTCCAGCCCAGTACGACCACCGAGCTGCACACCCTCAACCTTGATTTTCTTTTTCTTTTCCTTTTTTTTTTTTTTTTTTTTTTTCCGAGACAGGGTTTCTCTGCTGTAGCCCTGGCTGTCCTGGGACTCACTCTGTATCCCAGGCTGGCCTCGAACTCACTATATAGCCCAGGCTGGCCTCACACTTGCAGCAGTCCTCCTGCCTCAGCTTCTTGAGAGCAGAGATTACTTACAGGTGTGCACCACCACTATGTTTTTTGAATTCACGTCTGTTAATGACTTCTATTCCCGACATTTTACAGAGTGTGTGCTTTGGCTTACACCAAAAACAAAAACTAAAACATATGCTCTAACATCTGGTGACTCTGCCAAGCACCTCAGGATGGAGACTGTTGGTCAAGCTGACGCCCCGCCCCCGCCCCCGCCCCGCCCCGCCCCGCCCCCGCCCCGCCCTGGCCCCCTTTCCCTTGACGTAAGGCGCGCTTACAGATGACGTCATCTCCGAACTGGTGCTGGGCGATGTGCTGGAAGAGGGTGGTGAGGACAGGCAGCAGGGCCACTGTGGTGTAGGTGAGGTTCTGGCCCACGCCCTTCACCTGCGTGCGCGCCTGGGACACCTTGCCGAGCCTCAGGTTCTCCACCATCTTCTCGATGTCCTCCGAGGCACTCTCAAAGAAGGAGCGGAGGCCGGCCTTCACGATCTCAGGGCCGGACTTCATCACCGTCCTAGGAGGGCCGTGCGGGGCTGCAGCTGTAGAGCAGAGCATCTCCCCTCTCCCCCTCCCCCCTTTCCTCCCCCTTCCTTCCCTCCCCTCTTCCTCACCGCGTCACCTAGGCTGGCTTTAGAGAGTAAAGGAGGTTTGGGGACATGGCTGAAGTGTGTATGGATACCCCCAAGCTGTACCTGGCATCCAGGGAGCGCGCCAGGATGTGGAGACAGTTGACCACAGCTGCTGGGGCATCCGTCCCTGGGAAAGGAATATAGGCCAGGATGAGGAAGGTGCCCCAAGGCGAGCACCTGCTCACATCCTCCCTGACCCCTACTACTGGCCAGGTTAATACTACCCCATACTTACCCTGCCTGGGCTTCCACAATCCCCTGGGCGTCCCCACCCCAGCCCTGATTGCCCACCCTCCTTTCCTTTCTCCGTCTCTTCTTCCTTCTAGCCCTGGCCTCTCAGGGATGTCCCTGTATGGGACAGTGACCTAGCATGGTCATCTACCCCACTCCCAGGATGACCCAGTACAGGTTCAGAGAAAAATTATATATATATATATATATATATATATATATGAGAAAGAGGCTGGACCTGGAACTCCTTCTTCCAGGTGGAGTTAGAGATCGAGGAAATGAGGAGACCTGGAGGAAAGGCCCAGAGGTAGGACTACTTACCAAAGAGAGAGACTCGGTGGCGGACGAGAGCAGCGAGTTTACAGAAGAGGCTGAAGACAGACAAAGGAACAGAAGGGTGGCGGAACAGGAGTGAGAGACAAGAAGAGGAAGGATGGGTGGGGTGACGTGAGCAGAGGGAAAGGGACCAAGAGGGTGGAGAGGACGGAGCACAGAGGTGGGATGCAGGCAAGGGGGGGTAGGAAATATGACTAAGCTTGAAAGTCAGAGGCAAGGGCTGCAGGACTGGCTCAGAGGGACTAGAATTCCTAGTGAGAAGCTGGGGGTGTGGCTCAGTGGTAGAACACATGGCTAGAATCTCCCAGTAAGGGGCCAGGGGTGTGGCTCAGTGGTAGAGCCCCTGCCTAGAATCCCCCAGTGAGGGGCTGGGGGCGTGGCTCAGTGGTAGAGCCCCTGCCTAGAATCCCCCAGTGAGGGGCTTGAGGTGTGGCTCAGTGGTAGAGCCCCTGCCTAGAATCCCCCAGTGAGGGGCTGGAGGTGTGGCTCAGTGGTAGAGCCCCTGCCTAGAATCCCCCAATGAGGGGCTGGGGTGTGGCTCAGTGGCAGAGTGCTTACTTAGCATATGTAAAGTGCAATCGGTCAGCACTGCAAGAAAAGAAAGTCACAGCAATAACTGGCCAGTAGAGGTGATGGAGGTGAGGCTGTCTTTGTCAGAGTGACCAGTTTGTGTCACTGGAGTCCTGGGAATCCCAGAGAAACTAGGACAGTTGGTCACTCTAAAACATCCCAAGGCCGAAGCGCCCCTGTCAGAGTCCGTACGAGTCAAGGACAGGAATAAAAGGTTTGGGATTATACTCCTGTAGGGTCAGAGGTCACAAGCAGCCCACCTGGTGATCATTTCCTTCTCCTTGTTGGAGGCGTGGCCACCGCTGCCCAGCACTTTGGCTGGTGTGGACAGGAAGTAGAGACAGTGGTTGGTGAAGTATTGGTTGATCAGAGGAAGCAGAATCTAGATGAGGAAGGGAATGGCGGTCCTGAGTGTGGGGTACAGGGACTCTCCCCGACCACAGCCTCTCCGGCTTCTGAGCCCACCTCTTACTTTGGCAAAGAATTTAATCTCCTGTTCGTGCGGGGACTTCTCCACTCGGCCACTGCTGACCACAGCCTCTGTGGGGGAGGGCAAGAGGGGGTCACTGCGGGTTTAAGCTGAGGAAGCCAGAAAGTTCTAGTGGGAAGGGACACTAGGGGCAGAATTAGGAAATAATGACAGATGAATCTCTCTCTCTCTCTCTCTTTCTCTCTCATACCTGCCCTGGCCACAGTCAAGCCGGAGGGCTTCTGACCACCTGTGCTCTGTGTCTCTGCTCAGAGCCCTCCTGTGGCTGCATCTTTGTACAAACGGCTAGTTCTTACCTCCCCTCCACCTGCAAAGCCCACTCCCCCTCTCCCCCCTCCCCCACAGCCTGGCAGTGTCCCTTCAATCATTTCTCTCCAGCTTAAGACACGATAGATGGGGTTTCAAATGCTGTTTGCTGGGACACCCTCCAGATGTCCAAATTCCCTCCCCCCTTACCCCTTCATGACTCGACATAGATGTCACAGGGTGGTCCACGTCTTCCTTGAACACTCTATTTATATGACATTCCCGACCCCCCTTTCCTGGCTCTCCATGTCCCCTCCCCCCAACACTAGGAACTTCCCAGCATACATGGCTCAGGCATGTGTGATTCTAACTGTCTAACTGACTCCAGAACAGGGATGCGGGCGAAGAACGGTTCTTGTCTTGCTCCCGGCTAGCCGGTCCCCACCATCCAGAGCCTGCCCTAGAGCATATACTCAATAAACACTAGTTGAGTGGGAGGGCTGGTGCCCTAGGCGAGTCTTTGCAGATGCCGTGGAAAGCAGGGAGGGACTTGTCCCTACCCAGGTGGGCGATGAACTCCTGGGAAATGTCCATCCAGCGCAGCAGCTGCTGCAGGAAGCCGAAGGCGAACCGCTTCTCAATGGAAGAGGAGTCCAGCTCCATGTCCTTAAGGCCTCTGCGTGGAGAGGCAGAGAGGGGTCAGCTCACACGTCCGCCTGGCCCTGCTCTGCACACCTTTCTGGTCAGCCTCGGCACACCGCCCATTTGCAGGTCCTTCCTCCTCTGGCCTCTTCCTCTTCTCGGGTTGTTTTCAGAGTCTTTGCTTCCCTATGCTCTGCCCCCTTGGCCTCACTCTTGCAGCCTCCTTTCTACTCAGAGACCACGCCCTTTAGCATCTCTTCGGGTCTTGACTCCACTCTCCAGGCTAAGGCACCTACTGGGTCCCTCTTGTTGCCCTACTGTTCTCAGGACCACTCTTTGGCTTCCTTATGGCCCCGCCTCCGTTTCCAAGCCCCGCCCCCTGAGTCTCCTTCCTTCCAGCCCCGCCTGCAGCTGCTTCTGCCCAGGTCTGGGGCTCTCGTGCCTGGTGACAGCATAGCCATTCATCTGCAGGAACTTCAGCAACTCCTGGGCCTTCTCTCGGTCCCGTGCCTTCTCCTTGGCCGTGAGCGTGTCGTAGGGGACCAGCAGGGGATGGGACCCACCACCTGGGGACCGCAAAGACTAGAAATCAGGGGCCGGGGAATTCCTAGGCCACTCTCACTGCGGTTCCTGCAGTTGAGTTACTATAAAGGTGCTAACAATGCAAACACCCCTGGGCGGTGGGCAGAGCCGGCGAGAGTGAGTAAGTAGCTCTTTGAAGCCAGGACTCTAACGGAGGCCCGGTGACTCGGACTTAAGGATGGGGGACTGAAAAGAAGGGAGAAGGGGGCGGGTGGTTGGGAGGGAGGGGCGCCCTCACCCTTGGCCTCCAGCTCTTGCTTTTTCTTCCGCCCCCACGTGTTGTGGTAATTTTCCGCCAGCTGTTCCGCCATGGCCTGAAAGTGGGATGCGGAGAGTCAGGGTCCAGGTTCAGAGGGCTCTGCGCTTCCCAGATAAAGAGTCGGTGATCTCACCTGCAGCTCCCGGGACAATGTAACTCCGCTGAGGTCTGGGGGCTGGGGGTTGTAGCCTTCTCGAGGGTCATATGTCTGAGAGGGCAAGAGGGATAGGGGTGCTTAATGAACTAGGAAGCCCATATAACTCTGACCCTGGCTCAGAGCACTTTCCCTGAGCCTCGACTCGTAAGGCCCGTCTCTAAGCCACTCTTGGCTCTGTTCTTCAGTCCTCAGACCTATGGCTGCCCTTTTGGTGCTGAGACCTCTACCTCCCCTCTGTCCGGCCTCCACAACCCTCCTCATCCAGCCCACCCCTTTACCAGACGCCTCTCAAGCCCACCACATCTGACCCACCTTTCCCGGCCCCTCCCTTGCTCAGATCTTCAATGCCTCCCAGCAAGCTCACCTGGGCACTTTGGGATATCTTCCTTGTTTTTTTCTTTTCTGTCTTTTCCTCCTCACCTTCCCTGGCCTTTTCTACTGTCCACTCCCAGGCGATCATGGCCTTCAAGGACTCCTTGATGGGCCAGCGGTAAATCTCTTTGTCCTGGAGTTAGGTGGAATGGGGCCAGAAGGAAAGGGTGGTTCAGCTTCATTGGTTTCTACAGGCTCAAGTGGGGAGAAAGCCCCACTAGGGGCTAGGAAGTAGGAAGAGCAGTCAGGATTGGAATCCAGAACTTTCTACTCTGCAAACAAGTGTCTCAAACAGGCTCCTAGTGGCCACTTCACAAGAGCCTCAGAGAAGTCTCACTATCAAGGACTCCTAAGAGAAGGGCCATGAGGGGTCCTGGGGTCTCCCAATCTCGAGAGAAGTCAGAAGCCGTGACCAGATGCCAACCTAGGAAGCTGCCCCGCTCTTCCCCGCACCCCTAGGTTTTGGCGTTTCCTCCTGACCTCCGACACCAGGCCCTAAGGTCTGGTCACCTTCTCTGAAAAGGTCTTGTAGGGTCTCAGCATTGGGTGGGTCTTCAGCTCTTCATCCACATTCTCTCCGTAGGACCAGTTGTTCTGAATCTGGGGGTGGGGGCCGGATGAGAGGAGGCTGGGGTGCCCTGCGGGAACTGGGGGCACTCGGGGAACAGTGAGGGTCTCAGGTAAGACATGGGGCTTGGGGATAGGGAGGGAGGCAGAGGTGGGGGACCCCAGCGTCTACCTTGTCGAAGGCCCACTTCTCGTGGGTATATTCTGCGAACTTGTTAATGAAGGAGTCCAGTTTCTCTGGGATGATGACACTGTCAGGAGAGATGGGGTGAGCAGGCATTGGGGGGAGGCTTTCCTTTGCCTCTGGGACCTTCCTTCTCCCAGTCCCTGACCTCCCACCGCTGTCTGACTCCAAATCTTACTTGAGGGTCTCCACGGGCCGGGGATCAAAGTTGCCTTCCGCGTCCACTGTGGCCTTCTTCTCTGTCTTGGATGAGTATGAAGCGTCCACATAGTCTGGAGGCAGCGCCCCAGCAATGGCGCACAGACAAGGCATGGCCATTCGGTAAAGCTCCTGGTCGTATTTCTGAGCATGCCCGGATGAAGGAGAGGATCAGGCAGGCTTCACTTGGCTTCCGACCCTCCCCCCAAACCATCAGCTCTCCTCTCTGTACCCACAAATCTGCTAGTCACTCCCAGCAGCCAAAGCCCACTTTCTTCTGCTCTGTTTGTTTTTTAGACAAGGTTCCATGTAGCCCAGGCTGTCCTTAAACTTGGTAGCCAGGGGTGAATTTGTACTCCTAATTTTCCTGCTTCTACCTCCCATTGGAATTACAGGTGTGTGCCACCACACCCAACAGGGATTTCATAACAGATCTCCAAGCTCGGACCCCCAAAACCTTCCACACAGAGTCCTCTGAGATCCCATTGCTGCCCAGACCTTATGTGCCAGAGAGTCAAAGATGCCCCAGAAGAGCTTGCGTGTGAGGTGCAGTTCTTCCTCAGAGGTGACCCCGAAGTTGGCCCAGCCTGTGGGGAGGCAGTAGTACTTCCAGCAGCGCTCATAGTGGTTGGTAAGGAGCTGAGAGCAAGAGACACACAGAGGAGGCATAAGCAGATGGCAGGCATCGAAGGCCCGGGGAGGCAGAGGGTGTCAGTGCTTGCAGATGAGATGCTAATAAGGGAAGGATGCTATGTTTATTAGAGAATGGTCCTGGACAGCTTATTATGCAGAGTTAGTATTCTCAATGAGAGCCAGGATGGGCGTTCAACTATGGCTGGGTTTGTCTGTTGTTTTTTTACTTAAATAGGCAAGCTAACAATCTCCTGGTAGAGTTGTGTGCACACTAATGGGATGTGCACTGTGCTTATGCAAATCAGAACGCCAAATAGAAACATAGACAGTGCCCCATGCAAATATATGGTAATCAAAAAGGCCTCCGCTACCCAATAAGCAACTTGGGAGCTGGGGCTAATTTAGGCATCTTATGCAAGGCAGTCTAAGTTAGGGGGTATCTCCTTATGCAAAGTAGAAGAGACAGTATGCAAATATTCAGAATAGCTATGGTACTGTTTATTCAAATAAACGCACTCATTTGAATACTGGAAGGCTGGTGGTCTGGACAAGCGAATAAAATGCTAATTAGGGAAAGTAGTGCACCCATGAAAGTATATGCTAATTGAGGCGGGGGCTGCCTCAGTTAGGCAAATTAACTGATAATTAAGGAACGTTAGCAGCGCCATGGACGCAGAGCGATTGTCGTGGGAATCCTAGCCGGCAAATGAGGATGCTAAGTGGTTTCCTCAGGGTTCGCTGTCCTCAAGCGTTGGTCCTGAGGCAGAGCCAGACTGTGGGGGAGAAAAAGACATGCTCCCGCTGAGGACCGCCCTCACCTTGAGAGGCATCTTGGCGAACTCATTGAGGATGGGCACGTCGAACACCAGGCGTCGAAGCAGGTGCTGCAGCATGGAGGGGCGGATGTACCTGAGGAGGACACGCCCAGAGCGGGCGGAGTCTCACGCGAGGCCCTGCCCCTCGGCCCCGCCCACTCCGCCCCGACCGGACCTCGCCTCACCTGCAGAGCGCCATGAGGCAGTCCTCGATGACGTCACGTTGGGCCTTGGTGAGCGAGCGGCCGCGCGACAGGCGGTAGACCGTGTGCAGCATGGAGTCCACCATGATGGCGCGGTGCTCGGTGCCCGCGAAGAGCGGCGCGCACTTGGTGATGAGCGGCAGCACGGCCAGGCACAGGTAGCGGTTCAGCGCCAGCGCCATGTCCGTGGTGCTGAAAGTAGCCTAGGATACAGCGTGAGGCCGTCAGGCCCGCAGCACATCCTGCCGTTGTCTTGGCACCCAGGCTTCTAACCAGCCATCCTCCTAAGTCCAACTCCTCCAGGTCTACCCACGTTCTTATTACTTGGGTAATAAATGACAAATCTCTCTCTGTCTCTGTCTCTGTCTCTCTCTCTCTCTCACACACACACACACACACACACACACCAGGAACCGATTACCACACCCCACAACTCCGATTTAGCTGTTCTGTAATGTCGACCTTCTTCACGGAATATCATGTAGCCCAGGCTGGCCCAGAACTGCTGATCCTCCTGCCTCTATTTCCCAAGGACTGGGATTATAGGCATGCCCAGCTTTTTTGTTGCTGCTTTGTGTTTGTTTTGTTTTGTGTTTGTTTTGAGACAGGGCCTCATAATGTAGTCCTAGCTGGCCTAGAACCTTGCTATGTACACCAGGCTGGCCTCTAGCTCCTTGTGATCAGCCTGCCTCTGCCTCCTGACTGCTGGGACTGAAGGCGTGCGCCACCGCACCCGGTTTGCCTGCAGTCCAGTAACCTCGCCGTCCTCTGGCCTGGTCTCTGATTCTAGACCAAAGGTGTGTATCGTACACCCAAACACCGCTTCCTCGTAATGAAGGTGTTGGGGATTCCTTCCTCCCTCCAGCAAAACTCCATCTCCTGGGTTCTGCTTTCTATCGCAGCGGTAAAGATGGGGATCGGGATGTGCATGCAACCCCAGTCCTGCCGATGCTGTCTCTAGACCTACTGCACGTCCTGTGTGGAGGGGTGAGGGTGACTAGCTGGGCGGGGCTGCTCACCGTGTCTAGTGAGGCGGCTGCTCTCATGTCAGGAAGGAAGCCCACATCCAGCACATGCAGCAGGAAGTCCTGGTTCTCAATGCCGTACACTCGGTCCAGAAAAAGCACCATGGAAGCTTTGTGGTCAGGCACGAAGGAGGCAGACATCTTGGGCTGCACCAGTGCCCCGTCTGCCGGCAAGGAGGGCAGGGCATCAGCATGCACTTCACCCCCCGCTGGATCCATCCCAGTGCCACTTGACAGTTCCTGCCCCATCTACCTTTGCCCAGGGTGGGGATCTGCAGCGGGAGACTGATGATGCCCACCAGGTCGTCCAGGGGCACGAGGGACCGCAGGATGGCACGGATCCTCAGGGCCTCGCCCTTGCCGGCTTGGATCAGCTGGAGGTGGTGGGCAGGGGAATGGGCGTGTCACCAGACAACCTGTCCTATTTGGGAACTGTTTTATTCCATTCACTCCTGGCACACTGATGGTAAAGCAAGCGTCTTTTATGTGTATGTGACGTATGCGTGCATGTGTCTGTGCGCACGTGGCGTGCATATGTGTGTGCACATGCATGTGTGTGCATGTGTATGCAAGTATGTGGACTTGCTCCTGTATTCCCCGTGTGAAGGCCACAGGTTGATGTCAGGCGTGTTCTTCTGTTGCCCTGGTACCCATAGAGAGCCACCTGCCTCTGCCTCTTGGGTGTTAGGATTAAAGGTGTGCACCCCCATGCCTAGCTGTTTAATTTAGGGGAGCCCGATGCTGTGGTATGCGTGTGGAGGCCAGAGAGCAATGAACGAGAGTTGGCTCCACCACACGGGTCCTGGTGAGAGAAGTCAGGTCGTCAGGCTTGGGGAAGGTACCTTTACACGGTGAGCTAGTGGGGCCCTGCTTGGTTTTTTTTTGAGGCAAAGTCTCACATATATCGGGCTGGCCTCCAACTGGCTCTGTAGCCAAAGATGACATTGAACTCCTGACCCCCCTGCTTTCTCCTTTCAAGTTACGGGATTGTAGGCCTGCGCCACCACACACAGCCATGTTTGTTGAGATGGGGTCCTGTTATGTAACTCAAGCTGGCCTCACGCTCCCAATCCTCCCGCTCTACAGAGCTGCGATCAGAGGTGTGTGTGTGTGTGTGTGGCGGGATGCAGCGTGACACCGTTCCTGGCTCATGTCTCCTTGAAGGACCCTTCTGTGTGTGCCTTCCTCACCCCTACCCCGAGCCCTCTGGGTCTTCACTCCCTATTTCCTCCACTGGGCTCCATGGGTTCGGGACCTGAGTGTCTCCGTCATGAGTGTGCATGCAGCGTCACCTAGCCCAGGACCACACCCACGGTGAGCTAAAGGAATGTTACCCAGAGCTGGGTGCTGAGGTCGAAGGCTGACCACCCAGGCCTTTCCTGCCCCACCTGACCTCCCTGGAGCTCACATGCATCTCAGGTGCACAGCGTCCCAGAAGGTCGATCAAGGCGGCATAGAAGGACATGATGGCATGTCCCAGGTGCACCCGGTTTTCTTCAGGGGGCTCCTCGCCGAAGCTGTAGAAGAGAAGGCAGTGCTGGGAGGAATCCAGGGACATGGTCACGGTGGCTGCCATGTTGAGAAGGGGAAGAGACTCACTGCTCACGTCGTCGGTCCCTGCGGACACCCGGTCCATCCCGAGCCGGGTCCTCAGAGATGCGGATGGCCTCTTCGATGGCAGCCAGCAGCCCCGAGCCACCCTCTCCCCGCAGCGCGGGTCCAAAGCATTCCGGCTTGCGGATCAACAGCCGCACCACCACGTTAGCGTTCTCTTCCACACTCTCGCCTGGACCCGGAAAGGTCAGGAGAGCTCTTGAGGGAACCCCATGAAACCTCGGAACCCGAGGGTCATGTCAGGTCCCCATCGGCCCTTCAGCCCACCTAGAGTGGGTCGGCTCCCAGGGAAGGCCTTCAGCTCAGGGTATAGATGTCCCCAGAGTGAGGCTTTAGCCAGTGGCCCCAGGCCTCCCATACTTCCTCACCGTTGACAAAGACAGCAAAGCGCAGGAAGTCCAGGTAGCGTTCGCCCCCACAGGGATTCCACCCGATGTCAGGGTACCCTTTAGCCAGAAGCATGGGGCAGCTCTGTAGGCCACAGCCTGCCAGGTATGACACAACCTGCAGTGCAGAAGGGAGCTCAGCTGTGACCACGCACCTCCCCAGGACTCTGGCCTGCCATCCCGGTATGCCTCAGTTCCATGCACCTCCAGACCCTCTGCAGGCTAACTTAGTCTTACCTGCCTCATCTCCAACCAGGCTGTCCCTGGGCATCCTTCTGACCCCACAACCCGCCCATGAGCACACATCGGGCCACCCTCCCCCTCCCCAACCCTGGTTCTATCCAACATCCCTGTGGTGGCCCACGGAACCCACGGGACCCATCACCCCCACTGCTTCTCCCACCACTCAGCTCTACTGAATGTGTCCCAGCCACAGTGGGCGGCTCCCTGCTGCTCTGGGGCCTCCATACTGCCCCTGCCCCTGAGGGCTATCTGGCTTTATTCTGAAGTCGCTTTCTCAATGGGACTTTCTCTAACCTATCTCCCCCGCCCCCCTTTCCCTGAAACAGGATCTCTCTATGTAGCCCTGGCCAGCCTGGAACTCACTCTATAGACCAGGCTGGCCTCCAGCTCAGAGACCCACCTACCTCTGCCGCAGAGTGCTGGGATTGAAGGTGTGTGCAGCCATACCTGGCTTATAAATGCTTTTAAGCATGAACTCATTAATGCTCCACAAAATCATTTTGGTTATGTATTCGCTAACCAGATTTAGTGGCAGAGGTCAGAAGAAGCTGTCTCTTTCCCCGGACCACTCAACAAGGGAGTGGAACCGCTGACTTGGTTGCTGAATTCCAAAGCCCCCTGTATCCCCGGCCACAACAAGTATCAAGGCCACCCAGTGTGGGATTGAAACCAAGAGACCTGCTCCTAGCCCCTCCTGCACAGACTGAAGGAGCCATCGGCTCGTTCCCCTTTTGACTGGATCCCGGGGTGTCCAGCATCAGCCTGGACAGGGCGCTCAGAGCCAGCCTCTGTCAACACAGACAGGCATGGCAGGCCTCTTCCCAACACACCTTTTCCAGGTCTTGCTCTTGTAATGCCAAGGCTAGCTCATTGTTGTCAATGACAGAAGCAGCTGCCACATCCAGAGGCGTGGAGCCTTGCATGCCTGTGGGGACAAAGAGTGGTCAGGGTGGGCTCTGGGGGGTATCTCACTGTCCTCCCCATTCTCTCTCTCCCTGATTTATGTGTACACATCTGTCTCTGTCTGTTTCTATCTGTCTGTCTCTTTCTCTGTCTCATTTCTGGCTGTTTCTGTCTCTCTCTCTCTGTCTCTCTCTCTCTCTGTCTTTCTGTCTCTGTCTCTCTGATTTATGTGCACCCGTGTGTGTGCAGGTGGACGTGGAGGCCAGAAGAGAGCACCAGATACTTTAGGGCTGGAGATACAGGTGGTTGTGAGTCACATAAAATGGGTGGTGGGATCTGAACTCTAGAACTCCTGATAGAACAATGAGTGCTCTTAGCCACTGAGCCACCTCTCCATCCCCTCCTCATTCTTTTTTTTTTTTTTTTTTTTTTCCTTCGAGACAGGGTTTCTCTGTTGTAACTCTGGCTGTCCTGGAACTCACTCTGTAGACCAGGCTGGCCTCGAATTCACAGAGCTCTCCTGCCTCTACCTCCTGAGCACTGGGACTAAAGGTGTGCGCCAGCACCACCCAGCTAGCCCCTCCCCTTTCTCGATGAGGCCACCTCAACCGGGAAGCCCTTCCTGACCACCCCTTTTCCGAATGGGCTAAGTGCCTCCGCTGGTCCGTGCTCTCTTGAATCCCCGTTCTCGGGGCCCTGGGTTGATGATGTCTGAGACTGAACTTTATCCCTCGGCTGCTCTGTGAACTGTGGGTCAGTCCAGGTTGCCTGAGCCACTGTGTCCTCGTTCTGGCTTTTGTTTTTCTGAGATAGAGTCTCATGTTAGACCAGGCTGGCCTCAGACTTGTTCTGCAGCTGAGGACAACTTTCTGGCCCCCAGGGGCTTCTCACCCAGGCCAATGCCGCTGTTCTCCAGCAGGTAGCTCAGGTGGTCAAACATGGAGCGCTGGTTCTGCCGGCTGATCCGGCAGAAGTAGCAGAGGAAGCGGCAGCAGCTAGTCACCATCTTGGGGAAGCGGATCTCCTGCAGGGGGCAGACAGGGCAGGCCAGTGGTGAATTCCTGCATGCTATGTGCCCTTCCTCAGCCCCGCAGCCTATCCAGGCCCCTCACCTTCGACTCGCCACCCCCAAGGACGTTCACCATGACCTCCATGACGGTCTCGTGCATCCCCAGGGCTCGCATCAGGTTTGGGTGCTGGTAGAAGACTTTGTTGTTCATGATGTTCCTGTGAGCAGAGTGTATGGGTTGAGCACAGATTGGGGGGAGGGGTGAGTGAGCACATTCAGGGAGATCCACGGTCACCATGGTGATAACAGTCCCGCTCACTATGCGCCTTTTGCAGATCTAAATTCATCTGCCGTTTTTTGTTTATTTTGTTTTAGTTAGGTTTTTGAGACAAAGTCTCACTCTGCTACCTCAGGCTGGCCTTGGAACTATGTAGTCCAGGATAGCCCAGCCTCTCAAGTGCTGAGATTACAGGTAGGAGCCACCACCTAGCTCTTCATTCACCCTTACGTCCACTCTGGGAGGCAGAATTACAATTATAGGATTTCACAGCCAAGGAAAACAAGACCCAAGGTGGGCTCACCTAAAGTGGAGATCTTTGCCATGCTCCCCGCAGCATTCCCAAATGTCTAACGAGGGCCCCGCATACAGTAGGAGCTTAATGAATGAGGTGCCAACTGGGTGCTCAATACCATCATGACTTAACATTATTTAAAACAATTTTTGAATTTTATTTTTATTTATGTGCACGTGTGTCATCTCTATGAGTTCATGTGCACCTCGTGCATGCAGGGACTAGAGTTACAGGCCATTGTGAACTGCCTGGTGTGGGTGCTGGGAATTGAACCCAGGCCCTCTGGAAGAGCAGTTAAGTGCTTTTAACCACTGAGTTAATCCCTCCTGCTCCCTTTTTAAAAAAAAAATCAATATTTATTTATTTGTGTGTACGTGACGGAGGTACATGCATGCCACAGATGATTTGCTAGAGTTGGTTGTCTCTTTCCACAGGTGGGTCCTGGGATCGAACTCAGGTCCTCAGGCTCGGCAGCAAGCACCTTCACCCACTGAGCCATCTCACTGGCCCAATTACTAATATACTTATTATTAATCTGAGACAGGGTCTCACTATGTATCCCAGACTGGTCTAGAACTTCCTACGTAGCCCGAGGGATCCTGGAACTCAAGATCCTCCTGCCTCAGCTCCCCGAGTGCTGGGATAACAGGTCTGAGACGCCTCCCCAACGTGCTAGCTTGTTAGTACTACAACAGGTTATCACTAACACAGGCCCCGAAACGCCATGGCCTCTCTGCAGGGGAGGCATGGCCATTCCCCTTGTTACAGTAGAGGATGCTAAGCTCAGAAACAACAATGTAGCAAGAGTCACACAGTGGCCAAGAGCTTCCGAGGGAAGGGTTAGGACAAAGGGGGCGCCATGGGAAGGACGGTAAGCACCCACACCAGGGGGGGCAGCCGGGCCAGGGCGGGGCACTCACCCAATGCTCTGAATCATGAGGTTCTCCTCCTGAGGACCCATCTGCACAATCAGCAGTGAGCGGACCTGGCCCAGGCACTCCAGCAGACTCATGGTGTCCTCCATCGAGGACGGGGAGATGGTGTAGGCCCGGGGCAGGGCGCGCAGCAGCTCGCCGAGCCCGTCGTACTGCCGGTGCAGGAGGCTGAACATAGCACGCACCAGCTCTGGGCTCTGCACGAAGTCCTCCTGGGCCCAGCGCACCACCGTGTGGGACACCAGCTCCTGCAGGGACTCTGGGAAGGGTTGGGACGCCAGGTTGCGTCTCTGAACCTGTCACTAACCGCCCTGTCCTCTACCCGCCACGAGCGTAAGGGTTCGGACGCATTTCCTTATTGTCCCAAGACTCAACCTCTCCCTTGGTCCCACCTTCCTCGCCTCTCTCCCTCTCTCCCTCCCCCTGCTCTTCTGGCTTCTGCAGCCATCCGTACCATGTCCACATGAGCGCACGTGCACACACTACACACTAAAAAGTGATCAAGATGGGCAGGCTGTTGTGGCTCACATCTTTAATCCCAGCACTCAGGAGGCAGAGGCAGCCAGATCTCTGCGAGTTCGAGGCCAACCTGGTCTACAGAGTGAGTTCCAGGACAGCCAGAGTTGCCAAAAAGCAAAGCAAACAAGCAAACAAAAAAGTTGTAGGATCAAATGTCTACCAACAGCAGTGACTCTGTCTAGTGCACGGCTTATACACGGCTTGCACTCTGACACCATTCCACGCTGCAATGCACCTCTGCTCTGGTAGGTGACACAGACACAGTCAGCTGCAGCCCGGACATATGGGCCACATCCCCAGCATCCTCTGCTCTCCCAACCCTCACATTCTTGTTCCTGATCCTCTACACACGCATTACACACATGTGCTCCAGAGACAGCACCCCCTCACCGAGCTTTGAGCTGCCCGCCCCACCCTGTCCTCGCCCTGGTGTCCCCAGTCCTCACGAGGTTTGTGCTCCTCGGCTGCTGGCTCCTCCTCGGGTTTCTCCTCTTTCTTCTTCACCAGCCGCACTTTCTCCAACAGGCTCATGAGGCGGCTGCCCAAAGTGGTCTCTTCCTCTGGCTCTTCCTCCTCTCCCTCCAGCTGGATTCCTGGAGGTGGTCAAGAAGGTATGGGATGCCACTCTTGTGCTTGCTCATCATCCATCCATCCATCCCTCCGTCCACCCATCTGTCCATCATCCATCCATCTGTCCACCCACCCATCCATCCATCCGTCCGTCCGTCCACCCATCCATCCACCCATCCACCTGTCTGTCCACCCATCTATCCATCCATCCATCCATCCGTCCACCTATCCATCTACCCATCCACCCGTCTGTCCACCCATCCACCCATCCATCAATCCATCCATCCATCCGTCCACCCATCCATCCACCCATCCACCTGTCTGTCCACCCATCTATCCATCCATCCATCCATCCATCCACCCATCCATCCACCCATCCACCCGTCTGTCCACCCATCCATCCATCTGTCCATCCATCCACCCATCCATCCATCTGTCCATCCATCCACCCATCCACCCATTTGTTCATCCACCTATCCATCCGTCCATCCATCCATCCATCCATCCATTCATCCACCCATCTGTCCACCCATTCATCCATCTACCCATCCATCCATCTACCCATCTGTTCATCCACCTATCCATCCATCCATCCATCCATCCATCCATCCGTCTGTCCGTCCACCCATCCATCCATCCATCCATCCATCCATCCATCCATCCATCCACCCATCTGTCCACCCATCCATCCATCTACCCATCTGTTCATCCACCTATCCATCCATCCATCCATCCATCCATCCATCCATCCGTCAGTCCGTCCACCCATCCATCCGTCTCTTTCTCACTCTGGCATGTACTCTTGGGATTTTTCACCCTCCTCTTCCTATGCCCATGTGTTTGCTCACTTAGTCGTTCTATGAAGGACAGTCTTGGTTGACCTAGAATTCCTAGTCTTTCTGCTTCCGCCTCCCTAGTGCTGGGATGACAGGTGTGTGCTGACATACCTGGCTCTGCTTATTTTCATTTTAGGGGAAAATTGCTGGGTTTATGAGACAGGATTATGTAGACCAGACTGGCCTTGAACTCCCTATGTATCCCAGGGTATCCTTAAACTTGCAGTGCTCCTCCTGCCTCAGTCTCCTAAGTACTAACAGTACTGGAATAAGTCATCATTCCCAGAAGAATTTGTCTTTTAAATCGACTTTTGCAAATATATTCAAAGAACAAAACAAAAGGAAAGAATGAAGAGGGCTGGAGAGATGACTCAGCGGTTAAGAGCGCTGACTGCTCTTCCAGAGGTCCTGAGTTCAATTCCCAGCAACCACATGGTGGCTCACAACCATCTGTAATGGGGTCTGGTGCCCTCCTCTGGCATGCAGGTGTACACGCAGGCAGATCACTCGGACAAATCTTAAAAAAAATTTTTTTTTTAAAAAAGAATGAAGAAAGTGTCAAAAGAATTAAAAGGAAGTATGCTGCCAGTGGAACATCCATCAGAGAAATAATAATAATAATAATAATAATACCTGAGAAAATAAGGGACACCATGAAACAGAATGCACTCATAATGAGATTCCCAGACAAAGAGAAGAGAGAGAAAGAGGGATAGCTAGATTGAAGAAATAATTGCTCAAGACTTTCCAATCTTGATTTAAACAAATTAATTTGCATTTCCAAGAGAATGAAACTCCAAATAAGATCAACTGAAAGGACTCCATACCCAGGCACTACAACCACGCACGCCATTGAAAAGCGAAGACAAAATCTCGAAAGTCAGGCAGAGAAAAATGGCTGGACATGGACAGAGAAGTCTCAGTGAGGATTTCCGATGATTTCTCATCAGAAACAGCAGAAGACAGTCATCCGCCTCTTGACCAGCTCTTCCCCCGGAGCCAGCTAGCCAGCCAGCCGGTTACTTACCCTCCCATTAATTTTTTCATCCATCTTTCTTCAAAATTTCTATTCTACAAAAACCAGCAAGAGGATAAGGCATAAAATTTTTTTTTTTTCCAAGACAGGGTCTCCCTGTTGTAACTCTGGCTGTCCTGGAACTCGCTCTGTAGACCAGGCTGGCCTGGAACTCACAGAGGTTAAAAGAGTACGCCACTACCACCCAGCTAAACATTCTTATCACATTTATTTGTTTGTCTATTTATTTACTTATCTATTTATTTATGTGTGTGCATGCATGCTCATGCACACGCCACGACACACATGTGGAGATCAGAGGACAACTTGCAGGAGTTAGCTCTCTTCTTTGACAGCGTAGGTCCTAGGGATTGGACTCAGCTTGTCGAGCTTGGCACACGTACTTTTACCTGCTGAGACATCTGGACGGCCATTCACCCATCCTTCAATTTGTACATCCATCCGATCACTTGCCTACAGCCAGCTATTCATATGCCCATCCGCCCAGATATTCATTTAGGCATCCATCCGTTCAGCAATGTATCCATTCATTCACACAGCCAGTCATTATGTAGCACCAGTACATGGGTGGGCTTTGTTTCTCTTTCCTAGATAGGCTCTCTCTACATAGCCCTGGCTGTCCTGGAACTCACTATCTTGATGGCCATTCATCCATCCTTCTATCCATCAATCCAGGCTGGCCTCCAACTCCCTGAGATCCCCCTGCCTCTGCCTCCCACGTGCTGGGATTAAAGGTGTGTGCCACTACGCCCATCTTAGAGATTTGTTTACTTTTATTTTACATGTATGATGAATGTTTTGCCTGAATGTATGTCTGTGTACCATGTGTGCGCCTGGTGCCCACAATGGCCAGAAGTCATAGGATTCTCTGAGACTGGAGTTACAGATGATTGTGAGCTTGCCATGTGGGTGCTGGGAATTGAACTCAGGTCCTCTAGAAGAACAGCCAGTTCTCTTAATGGCTGAGCCTTCTCTGCAGCCCCTACATTGGTGTTTAAGATAAGGAAGGAAATCTTACTGAAACTTCAGAAGAGATCAAAAGAGCCAGTTTGCGGAGAGGGCTTTCTCCTTACCACAATGTGCCAACAGGTCTTGGTGAAAGTTAACCAAATCCTCTCGGAGGTCTTCAGGGAGAGGACAATCTTCTTCATCTGCACCATTTTTGAATTGCAATAGCATGTTGATCTAAAGAAAAGTCAAACACTAACATAAAGGCCTGTGACCTCAGAGCAGAGCCGAGGGCCGAAGATCCAAATGTAAGATTATGACTCCAAATGCGAGTTGGAAAATAACACTTGAGAGACGCGAGGCCCAGGTTAGGTAAGGGGCATGAGCAGTCTCGGGTGACTCAGGTTAGCTCACAAGAGTGAGAATCAACATGTAGGTTCAAGGGTCAAGCACCAGTTTTGAAGGTGACCAACACCAACCAGTTGGGACTAGGGGAAGCTGAGGTTGGGGTCAGACTGGCTAGGGGGTCAGAGGACCTGCTCCTGGGGCGGAGAGCGGAACTCCCGGGTGCGTCTTGCCGTCTCGGCTGCACTCATGGTGAAGGCTTTCATGAGAAGCCCATAGCGACCCCGCTGGTTGCCCTGGAGCTTGTCCACATAGCGCTCTGCGAAGGCCGCCAAGGACTCCACCCGGTGCTGCAGCTCCTGGTCACAGAAATACTCCAGGAGGTGGCACATCTACAGGAGGAGGGAGGAGGGACGGGGAGACCATCAGGACGTCCTCGAAACTGTCACTGCTGTCTCTTCCCTCTGCACCGCCCTGCCTGGTTCGAACCCAGTGTCTCCCGCTTGTGTTTCTAAGCCAGCCCCCTCCGCGGTCCCCTCTCATGTGGAAGTCAGAGAGATCACCCCAAGCCAGCACCGCCCTGCTGCCTTTTGCATTTCCACAGCTCCCTGTTGTCACTGGACAGAGTCAAGACTCGAGCTCCGCCAGAAGGACAGAGACCGAGAGACGGGAAAACCCGCCCACCTGTAACTTCACAGACTCGGGCAGCTTCATCTGCAGCAGACCCTCCTCCAGCTCTTCCTTCTCCTCTTCTGCTGCCTCCTCCTCTTCCTTTTCCTCATCTTCCTTCTCGTGTGCCTCCTCCTCCTCATCCTCCTCCTTCTCCTCCTCGTCCTCCTCCTCCTCCTCTTCCTCCTCCTCCACCTCTTCTTCCTCGGTGAATACTTCAGGCTCAATCATCTTCAGGATCTGTTTCACATCCTCATCGCTGAAGACCCCCATCACCTGCAAGGCAAGGGCTGAGTTTTCCCCAGTGGCCCCGAGGGCCTCATGATCTCCCCCCTCCCTCCAGACCTGCCTCTCCTGAACATGCCCCAAGGACCGTCCCCTGCACCAGCCAATATGGCTCCTCCCACAAGCAGAATGCCACCCTCACCTCGCCGTCCACTTTTCTTAAGATCCCCCGGTATGGTGGGAACTGAGTTAAACATGGCCAAGATACAGTGTACACATACATCAAATTGTCAAAGAGAAAAACACTCCTTAGCCCCTCCCCCAGTCCACACCTAGGTCTCAGCACACGGCCTGGACCACATTCTCAGACATAAGCACCATGCCCTTTACAGGTAAGAATCCTTTCCCTCAAGCCTGAATGTAGGTGATTCTGAGACAAGACATACTCTACACCTGATTGGCCTACACAGCTCCCAGCATGCATCAGCTCTCACTGACACGATGGAGACACTGACAGACCGAAGGTTGGGAGGGAAGATAGAAAGAAGAGAAGAGCAGGGAGACAGAGGAACAAATGGAGAGAGGTCTGGCTGGCCGACGGATGGATAGATTGAATTATAGATTGAATTGATTTGAGGGAAGCAGAGCGGGTGAGTGAGGATAGTCTGGGACTGAACGAGCAGATGACAGAGATGAAGGAAACGGAGGAAGAAGAGATGACAGAGGACTGAAATAAGGATCCATGATGCCCAGGCGTTGTGGATGATGGACGGACTGTGTGGTGGTCTGAATGGGAATACCCCCCAAAGGCTCTTGTATGTGCACGCTTAGTCTCCAGTTGATAAACGGTTCAGGAAGGATTAGGAGGCATGGCCATGTGGGAGCCTCTGTGTTTCTGGGGGAGGGCTTCATCTGGCGCCTGTGGATCAGGATGCACAGACCTTGGCTCCTGCTCCAGCACCACGCCTGTCTGCTCCCCACCCTGATGATAAGGGACTGACCCTCTGAAACTATGAGCGAGCCCCTAACTGAATGCTTTCTTTTATAAGAGTTGCTTTGATCGAGGTGTCTCTGCACAGCAATAGAAGGGTATCTAAGACAGAGTGATGTATTAGCAAATAAACGAGCATTGATAAATGAGCAAACAGACATGCGGGCTGAAGGAAGGATGGATGGATGGTTGGATAGATGGATAGGTTGGCTTATGCATGAAAAGCTGGAATATGTGTGTGTGTGTGTGTGTGTGTGTGTGTACAGAATGTGAAATAAAGGGTGGGTAGAAGGATGAACAATGGATAAATGGATCGGCGGGCAAATCGATAAGTGGGTGTAGATAGTTGGAGAGGTGTACATGCATATGTAAGCGCAGGTGCATGTATGAAAACGTAAGTGGAAGGCAGAGAAATGGATGGATCTGTGGCTGGGTATACAGATGGATATAGGTGGGAAGGAAAGTGATTACTGGCTATATGGAAGAACTATGAATTAATAAGTAAATAGGCGTGTGGACGGGAAAATGGGATCGCGTGCGACTGAATGCCAAGATAGGAGGTTGTTACATCGAAGAGTGCATACAAGGACGGACGGATATGTTGGTGGACAGGACGCAGAAAGTTGGAGGTACTCATGGGCGAGAAGATGAAGTGTATGTGAGTGGTGAGAATTAATGGGAAAGGGGAAGATACTGAGAAACATACATAGAAGACAGGTGAGCGGATTGAGGGAAAAAACAATGAGAGACGGTAGGTGACGGATAAATGGAAAGGCGGATGGATACATGGGAGGAGAGAGGAATGGGTGGTGGGGTGTGCCAACAGGAGGGAGACTGACATAGATGAACGCACAACTTCCAACGTGGAAGGGAATGGGGGGGGGGGTTCCGGGGGAGCCGTTACCAGGAGGGTAGACACGAGCTTCAGCACTGGCACGAACTGGAACTCCACAGAGCCCCCGACTGGGTCGCGAGCGTGCTGCCCTCCATCCCGCACGGCTTCGCCCAGCATTCTCAGAGCCTTGTCTCGCAGAGCCTCCAGAGGGATGGCTGGGCTGAGGCGGACCGGAGCCTCTGCGGCCCCGGCAGCTGGCAAGGCGGCCACAAAACACGGGGCTGAGAAATGGTGCGGAGGTCTCAGAGAGGTTGTGACCCCGACGCCGGGCAGGCCGTGGCGGCGGGGCCCATCTTCCGAGCTTCGTCCTGGTGGGAAGAGCGTGATGGCGCGGGTCTCGGGCGTGAGGGGCACGATGTACTCGGAGAGCATGGAGCGGCGGCTGCGGCAGGCGCTCTCCAGGTGGATGCTGATGAGGAGGTCGTAGTAGCCCGCGCGCAGAGGACCCGGCAAGTGCGCGTCCTCCAGAGCATGCAGCAGCTGAGCCTGGTCCACGTGGCTGCACAGAGCATGCGCCACGCGGTTGTTGCCCAGGGCGCACACCGAGCCGTAGAGCGAGAGCGTGTGCGAGTGGAAGCGCTGTAGGTCCAGGCGCTCAGACAGCTCCAGGATGTCCATGCACCTGCAGCAGAGACGGGGCGCACAGGGGCGGGAGCCGCGGTCACAAGTAGTCAGAGACCCCAGAGGGGCTCCGGTGAACTGGTAGCTCTAGCAGGGAATCTCAAAGTCCCGCAGGGTCTCCATGGGGGCTCTGGCTCTGGGTCTCTCTGTGGGTCTCCACGTCTCTCCATGGCCCTGCTAGTCCCTAAGGGGCTCCGGTTATCCCCACCTAACACCAGGGATTTCTGGAAGAGTCTAAGACTTTGGAGTTTCTGAGACAGCAGAAAATATCTGGTAACCCCTAGATGTTGTAAGAGCTAGAACCCGGAGAACACTCGCCTAGCACGGAGCGGCCCTAGGTTCAATCTCTAGCATTGCATATATAAGCATTCCCTGACATCTACGTGAACTCAGTTCAGGGTGTCGGGCCGCCTAGAGTGGGGCACAGATCTCCATGAGACATACCCGAAGTCTCCCTGAAAGCGTGCAGAGGCCTGAGTGATGTCTGGGTTGGGGAGCTTGATCGTTGTCTGGGTTCTTTGAGACGGACTTAGGACCCTGTGGTGTGGTCTGGAGGCCCTGGGGTGTAACTGTGCTCCCCTGGGGTGAGTATGAGGCTCACTGGGATGGGACTAAGGGGTTCCCTAAGGCAGGTCTAGAGCCCCCAGGGGACTGAGGAGGAGGAGGATGCTGAGTCAGGATCCTCTGGTCAAGACCTGGAGCGGCCTGGGACCGCATGGAGTCTCGGGAAGGCACCGAGCCCGGCAGAGCCCTGACCTGTTCTCCTCCGGGATATGCAACGCCATCATCATAAGCGGCTCCTGACACTGCACAGCCCAGCCGAGCCGCTCCCCAGCACGCCGCGTGTCCACATGTAGGAAGTGGTTGGGCATCCGGCTCCAGGAGACCGGCATCAACATCTGCACCTCCAGCCTCGGTGGGCACTGCGGGGCTGGGTTCTTGCGCTCGCTCAGGAACATGGCTGCTGACAGCGGCATGATGTTCTGCGGGTTGGGAAGGAAGAGTCGGTAGGGAGTCGCGTCCTCCCGGCCCTGCAGGGGTTCCCTCTGCACACCCCTGGCCTCCGCCGCCTCCCATCCCTGTTTCCTTGCCTTCTGCTTCCCCAGCTCAAACTGGACCACGTTCTGGTTGGTGGGCAGGACGAAGACGGCAGGGAACAGCTTCGTGTTGGGCTCCACCTGGCGAGGCAGAAGAGGTCAGGGGTGACGACGACGGTAGGCTGGAGGCAACGTGGCCTCTGAACCTCAAATGCCTGGGCCCGGTTTTGTAGATCCATATTTTGGCACTGGACGTCCACAGTGGTTGTAGGTGACCCTTGGGCGGGGGTCAGGCGAAGCCTCTCCAGCTCTTCGGAGCAACCTGCCCCTCCCTGCACCTCTTTATGCACAATGGCACCTCCAGGAATGCCTTTCCCTACTCACTCTTCAGAACCCAGAGTGTCGCCTGACTGGCCTCGCCCGCCCCTCCTAGTGGAACCTACCCCTCGACAGCCTTCTCCTCTGAACAGCACTGGTGGGGAGCAGCCTTGCCAGAACCAAACTGGATCCTAACGGCATCCATAGACCCAACCTCCAATTTACAGGGAATACAAAGGACAAGGAAAGCATTAGACTGACAGCCCAGAGACTGTAGGCAGCTAGGCTAGAACTCTCCAGAGGTTAATTTGCACAGAAAGCTGCCCCCTCCCAATCTCAAAAAAAAAAAAATAGAGATTCGCGGCCAGCAGGTCTGAGGAGGGGCTTGAGACTCTGCAGGCGATGCTGGTCCAGCGACCACACTGGTAAAGAGTAAGGTGCTGTATGTAGCCTGGTTCTCTCACCAAATGCATAAAAAACAGAGGGAGTGCAAAGAAGGGAGGGAGAGAAGGGTGGAAGGAAGGGGAAGGAGACAGAAGGAGGGGAAAGGATGGGGGAGACAGAGAACGCAAGCGGTGAGTACACACCTGTAATCTCAGCACTTGGGAGGTGGAGGCAGAAGGCTCAGGAATCTAGGGCCAGCCTAGGTTACACAGACCAGCCCAGGGTACACAAAACCCTATCTTTAAAAGAGAGAGGGAAGGAGGGAGGGAGGGGGATAGCAATGTGTGAAGAGGTAAAGGATGTAGAAACTCATTAAAACACACAGCTTCACTTAGATCCTGCCTCAAACAAAGAAATGGCAAGGAGACATTTTTGAGACAATCGGAGAAATCCGAGCACGAACTAGACAGCCGACCACTGTCAGGAACAGTTAGGAACTTTTTTTTCTTTTCAGCGATAGCGGTATTGTGGTTCTGCCTTTTAAAAATAATCTTTATCTTTTAAAGAGATGAAACTATATGATGTTGGCAATTTCTTTCAAAGCCCTCCAGTGGGAGTGGAAGGGGAGTAGGCGTCAGGACGAGATGAGATTGGCTGCTAGTGGGTGGCAGTCGGAGCTGGTAACGGGGACCTGGTGGCTCGTTATGCTATTCTGCTTTTGTACGTTTCTGAAATTCTCCACTTAAAACAGAGTTTTGCAAGCTGAGCGTGCTGGCACAGACCTGAAATCCCAGCACTTGGAGGTAAAGGCAGGCGTTTAGGTCATCCTTGGTTACATGGCGAGCTTAAGGCCAGCCTAGGCTATGTAAGATCTTGTCTCATCAAATAATAGAGACTGGAAAGATGGCTCAGTGGCTAAGGGCACTTGTTGCTTTTGCAGAGGACCCAGGTTCTGTTCCCAGCTCCCATACAGAGGCTCACAGCCATCTGTAGCTCCAGTACTTGGAGATCCGATGACTTCTGACCTCCATGAGCACTAGGCACGCGCGTGGTACATTTACATACAAGCAGTCAGAATACATATGCACATAAAAACATCTAATAAATAAATAAATCTTCCAATAAAGATTTCCATTTGGAGGTACCTCTGAAAATTAAAAAATAATAAAAAATAAATAGAAAAATTTGAAGGCCACCTTAGATAGGCTAAAAGATAGGTAGGTTGGACATATATGTGGCAAAGGATTAATGGTAGGTTCTGGTGGTGAGCTTGGGAATAGGGACTTACTGTACAATTCCCTCGGTGTCTCTGTATACTCAAAATACATGTGGATATTTAAATAACAATAATAATATAACACTGAAAAGAGAAAAACCTACTGGAAGGTTTTGGCCGGTCCTAGGGTGTTGAATTGTTGAGAAGGTGGTGATCGGTGTCACCCAGCCCATGAGGGCATACACAGACCTCTCTTCTATGCCAAGGCTATGCTGTCTCCTTCTTTCTGGGCATAAGTTCAATGGAAAGCTCAACTAGACAGTCTCCCAGTGACTAGGAGCGGACCTGTTTTATCTTCCCAGGGTCTCGACCTCAGGGGCTATAATAAAGGGTCCTCCTGGAATGCTAGGAAATGCAGGGGCTGTTGCTAAGCTGTGAGGGGCCGGGCTCACCTGGAAAAACGTGTTGCTTTCTTTGCCATTGGCCGTGAAGGTCATTAAACCAGTGGCCAAATCCACCAGGCAGCCAATGACAAGGTCTGTGTGGCTGATCCGGCCTTGCTGTCCGGGGCTCACAAAATCCCCACCCCACACCATGTAGCAGTTGCTACACTTGAGGCTGGAAAAGACAAGCACGTCGTGGTTAGGGTGCATATCCTCAGCCCTGGAACCCTGGAGGCCTCCCGGCACATACCCGGCACACCATGACCTCAGAGCCCCTCTCCCAAATGCCCTCCACCTGCAGACTGAGCACTGAACCCCAGCCCAGGTGCCGAGTGCCCCAGAGGAGAATCCTTAGGTGGTGTGGGCATCCTGGGAGGGAGTCCAAAGAGCAGAGAGGGAGTGAAAGGAGGAATCAGAGCGAGAGTCAGAAGAGATGGAGGGAAACAGGAGATGATGAAATAGAAAACGGAGAATAAAAGATAATAGGACAGAGAAAGGGCAACCCACAGGAGCCGAGGAGGAGAAAAGCTTCTGAAGTGGGTTCCAGAAGGTTCTCAGGAACCCCAGGCAGCCCCAAACCTGGTGACTGACTTACCCATGCCAACCTCCCAACCTGTACACAGTACCTGCTCTGCCCCAGCACCCCGACCTGCACACAGCGCCCTGCCCCGCCCCACCTGCACACAGCGCCCCGCCCCGCCCCGCCCCGCCCCACCCACACACGGCGCCCCGCCCCAGCACCTGCTGTGGACATTGCCTTGTTCGTCCCCCATGGTCACTGTCACGGCCCGGACCTTGCTGAGGTCGAAGTTCATGTCATGCTGATGGTAGTCGGGAGTGACCCAGCCCACCCACACGCAGCTGGGCTCCTGACCAGCGAAGACCCTCACAGAGTAGTAGTACTGGGGGCACAAAGAGAGGGCCAGAGGTTAGTCGGGAAGGTGGCCTTTCTCGGAACTCTAAATACATTTCGTGGATCCTAGGGCCTTCTGGGAGCATAACAGGACGTGACTAGAAGAGAGAGCCCCCGAGTCTACACGCTTGAGTTGGTGCGCCGACTTGTACTTTTCCAGATTGGGAATTATTTGGTGGCATGCTTACACTTGGGTTCCTCTTCAGATTACAGCAGAGCAATACAGAATAGCTCACAACAATAGCTTCCTGCTCTAAGGTTCTTCACACAGTCCAACAGCGTCTGCCCGGCCACCTCCCTGGGGGGGACTGTTTTCACCCTCATATTTACTGGTGAGGAAACCACAGTCCTTCGATAGAAGGCACTGCACTAAGGGTAGAACCTAGGACCTCATGGGTGCTAGGCAACTGTTCTCTCTTTGAGCTACATCCCCAGTCCTCTTTACTTTCTGGGACAGGGCTTCACTATGTTGCCCAGGCTGGTCTCGAACTCCTCTGTAGCCCAGGCAGGCTTTGAACTTGTGACCTTCCTGCCTCAGCCTCCCAAGTAGCTGGGGCTACAGGCCTGTGCCACCAAGTCCGGCATGACTAAGACCTCTGTGTCGACAAATATCTGAAGACTCAAACCATATTGGGATGACTACAGATTTTTACTCCCAGGGCTACATTAGAGTGATTATTGAATTTCAAGTACTGGGGTAACATAGTTGATCCCAAATGTTGATCTATGTTGGCTTACCCTCTCAACTTTGGGGTCCCTAAAAGTTGTATTAGCTTGCCCTACATTGAACGCCCTGCCATCTTCGGGTCAGTACACGAACACAGGGGTTCAAAAGATTGCATCGGCTTGTGTTTTACTCCGACTTTCTAGAGTGTATGGGATTATCTCAAATACGAGGTTGGCAGTACCAAATTGGAAATGTTGGGGTTTCCCTATTATTCTGAGTGTACCCCAAGTTGAGGGATCTAGGTTCACACCGTGGTGGTATTGAGGATGATCTCAGGGTCATCACGGTTGTCAGCAGGTACCACATCTCGAGGGAGTCGGGGCAGAGCAGGGGTAGAAGGTGGTTGGGTCATCATGGCAACCTTCTTGGCCTTGAATAAGAACCTGGAGGTGAGGAGAGCCTGATATGAGAAGCAGCTCCGGGACGCAGCCCCTGCCCCCTCAACATAGCCATCATGTGGCCCACTGCTGTCCCGGTTAGACCCTCCTGCTAACACCAATAGCTTGCCTCTGGAGAGCAGAGATTCCCGACTGGCCCAGTCTGCTCTGGAAGCGCTGTGCGCTGTCCTTGTGGATGCTGGGCCACTCACATTTAAAGAGGATGACTAATAGCTAAGTGTGGTGGTACGCAAGCACTAGGGAGGTGAGATCAGAGGATCAGGAGTTCAAAGCCAAGCTCGGCTATATAGCAAGCCCAGGGCCAGCCAGGGCTACGTGAGACCCTGTCTCAAAAAAAAAAAAAAAAAAAAACAGCAATAAAAACAAAGCAAAATAAAGAGGGAAACCAGAAATGTGGAGGTCCTTTTTGGAAACACACAGTGGCTTCCCTAAGTCAACATTTGTCATTTGTGTTTCTTTTTTTTGTTTTTTGTTTTTTTTTTTTGTGAGAGTGGGGAGGGGGCAGGAAGGGGGAGAGAGGGGGTGAGAATTGTGTATTCATGCATGTGTGCATGCATGTGGAGGCCAGAGAACGAGCTGGCGCATCCTCAAGGTGACACCCACCTTGCTTTGTGAGACAGTATCTTTCGTTGCCATGGAGTTCCCTTGAGCAGGCTAGGTTGGCTGGCCAGTGAGCAACAGTAACCTGCTGCCTCTACCTCCCCAGGGATGAGGAGCTTGGGCTTCCACCCCTGGCACTTTTATGAGGCCCTGGAGATGGTACTCAAGCCTCATGAACGCAGGACAGGCTCTCTACTGACTCAGCAGGTCTCCCAGACCTGCTTGTTTGCTTTTGAGTCACAGTCTCACTATATAGCCCTGACTGGTCTGGGGTTCACTATGTGACTCAGACTGGACTCAGGTGGTCAGACCTCCTGCCTCTGCCCCCCAGCAATAGTCCACCATTTCCAAACAACCCCCAAGAGGCAGAGCCTTACTGAATTGAAAATCACTGGCATTATGGGGAAAACGGATTTTATTTCGGTCCAGTACCGTCTAAGGATCTCCTTTGAAGTTTATTTTTGGTTGTTTCTTGGGTTGTATTATTGTTGTTTCAAGACAGGGTCTTACTTATGTAGCCCTGGCTGTCCAGAACTCACTCTGTAGACCAGGTTGTCCCTGAACTCACAGAGATCCACCTCCATCTGCCTCCCAAGTGCTGGGATTAAAGGTGTGCACCACTGCATCTGGCTAAAGTTAGTTTTGGGGGCCACAATGGGAGTCACAGAATGCACCCCAACTTAGAAGACTACTCTGTGTCCACTGAGGCACGGTAGGGAGGAGGCACAGTAAGCTCCAACAGGATAAGGAAGCTGCCCTTAGTATTCATGGTTAATGACGTTTATGGAGCACATGGGGGGCCCACCAGGTACTCAGACAGCAGCATTCCCCATGATGTATACTAGGGTTCACCAGCTTCATACTTCCATGAAAACCACAGCATTGTCGAGAATTATAATAATAATAATAACAATAATAATAATAATAATAATAATATGTTATTATTATATTACATATTATACATTATATATTTATTATTTTATATATATTTATATAGTATTTTATTATTTTGCATATAAAATTATATATAAATATAATTTATATATTTATATAATTATATACCTTATTATTTTTATAATATATTATATATTATAATAGTATTATATTATAATAAATGATTATATGTTAATAATATTTTTATAATATATATTATAATTATATAAAAAATAATAGCATTCACCTGAGACAAGATTTCTCAGTATTCTGACTCCACCTAGTACAACTGGGCCCCTCTGGGGCACAATGGAGGCATCTTAAATTATTGAAGCTGCGTAAGTGGGGAGTCCCAAAACAGACCCCGAGCCCCATCCTGGACCCATCATGACTCACCCTCTCTTCTTGTTCTTCTCTGTGGTTGCATCTTTCTCGTTCTCCGCCCTGGCAGGCTGGGCCTCTACCCCAGCCTGGGCAGCGCCTCCGGGTGCCCCGTCCTTGGCAGCTCCTTCCTTGGCCCCCTCAGCCTCTCCCCAGCCTCCGGCCGAGCGGCGCAGGTTTTCATAGTCAGGGTCCGGCTCCGCGGCCCGAGCCTCATCTTCAGCAGGCGGCTGCAGGCCCGGGGGTGCCAGGGGTGTGGCCCCTGCGGTGCAGCGGAAGTGCTGGTGGAACTGAACTGGAAGGCTCAGCCGGAGAAACAGCATCTCCACCAGACTGTTCTGGGAGCCCCAGGTGCGGTGGGTCAAGCGCAGGCAGGGAGGTGTATCGACAGTGCCATCCATGCGGGCCACCTTGGGGGAGGAAGGGCAGCAGCTCTGAGCCAGGCTTGTGAACTAGGCCAGGCCGATGGACCTAAACTCTTGGGCCTCTGAGTGGGAATTACGCAAAGGTAACCTGTCCTCTGGGCAAACGGGGCCGTGCAGTACTATCAGCCTTCCGCAAAGCTCTGAGCCGTATGAAGACTAACAGCTTGGTCCAACTGGTATCACTTGGAGAAATTTTCAGAACCCATTTATGTACTCCAGAGTAAGACATCCACATGTGCAATGCATAACTCCACCCATGCAAGTGCGCCTCCATCCACCCACGCATTCATCCACCTGCCCACCACGCACCCATGCACCCATCTGTGTTCATACATACATACATGCACACATCACACGCCTGTGCGTCACCTTCCCTCCACACGTCCATTCATCCAGGCATCGTCCACCCATCTGTACATCAGTCATCCATACTACAAATGTCTCAGGAGCACCTACTATGTGCCAGACACTATTTTAGGAGCTAGGAACACAAAGAGGGTCTTCTTTCCCAGGACCCTAAGGGGATCTCGGGAGAGAGCAGCTCAGAAGGCTCAGAGCTATGGAAAGGCTCCCCGGATGAAAGCTCGTAAAAATATGACACTCAGAAAGTAGGAACAGTCTAATGGCGTCGGATCACCATGGAGTCTCACAGATTGAGCATTCCTACGCACCCAGCCCCCAGATACAGAAACGGACCCAGGTTCCTGGGACCACGCCACCAGGCTGGCTTAAAAAAAGATCAGGACCCAAGAGTCCTGTGTGCTGTGTGCTCAAGACAGGCTCTCAAGAATTTTTATGTGTGTGTACACATGTGTGTGGCTGGAGATGGAGCCAGGGCCTTGTACCTGCCAGGCCACTGCACTGTAATTCCAGCCCTTGAATTTATGAGACAGGGCCTTGCCAGAGAGCCCAGGCTGGCTTCAAACTTCTGACCCTCCGGCTTCAGCCTCCTAAGTGCTGGATCCAGGCTGAGCTTTTCTTAGAAGTTAATCCACAGGCAGGAGAATTGGAATCAGTCTCCCTTAGTACCAGTTGCTTACTTGGTCCTCTGTATAGCTCAATATCTGAAGAATTCACTCAAAACAAAATAATCCAATAAAAAGAATAAACACCATAAAAATAAGATAAAATCAAATATAAAAAGTATTAATAATAATTAATTAATTAATTAATTCAATTAAAAAAACTCACTCAAAACAAAACCCCGTTCCCAGGTCATGAGGGCGGTGTTTCTCTCCCCCTTTCTCTCCTCTTAGGAAGCCTATTTTGCCACTGTGCCCTGACAACATAGAGACTTATGTGAGAAGAAACCAGTGGTGTCTCTGCTATTCTTTTCCAGGAACAGACTTTTCAATCTGCTACACCGCAGATCAGCTTGTTCTGGAACTTTCTATGACTGGACGCCCCACAGCCTGTGGTCTCTTGTGATTGACCTCTCTCACTCTGCGTTGTGTTTGTGAGATTCGTGCAGGTTGTTCTGCATGCTTGAATGTCTTTATTCTTGCTGCTGTCGTACTCGGTTGTCTGGGTTGGTTCTGCTCTCTGGAAGAACCGCATTCGTGCTTTGCTCTGCTTTCTGTCCCATCCTTTCTGGTCTTTCGGGCTCCACCATTACTCCTGGAATCTCTTGCCAGCAGATAAATGCTTTTCCAAAACTCCGATCTCAGTTAGACATGAACTATCTTCCTACTGAAATATCTTCCGTATCCTTAGTTCTAAAATATCCCCCACACATCACTTATTATGTGGCTGTGGTGGTTGTAGAGGAACACTTGGGAGAGGTTTTTGTTATTTTGGTTTCTTTAAAAATGCAAAATGGCGTTTGTGTTTGAGTAGGTTTGTGTTCCCGCCCCAACTGTGGTATAGTTGTTAATGAGTTGGATTTGGAATGCTTGATGCAGGTGGCTGTAATTTGGTTAGGTGCAGTCGTTCTGGCACCTGTAGCCTGTTCTTGGGATTGTGTGCCGCATGGGTTTATGGGAACTTTTGGCTTAGGGTCTAAAAGTTCTGAAGCCCTGAGAGCCAGGGTGGGTGTTGGTTGGTGGTTCGTTGGTGGGGTTGTTGTCGTTAGTGTGTTAATTCTTAAAAGAATGATGGTGGGAGAGATTGAGTTTACAGACCGTGAGCTGAGACGCCAGTCTGACTCACTGTCAGCTGGTCCTCTCCAAGCTCAGGACAGCCTAAAAGAGGCTGTGAAGATTTCTACCTTTCTCTCATTCTATAAATAGAGGGTAAAGGATTGTAGCTTACCACTACAGGTGTTTTGGCAGAGGTGGTGGTAGTGGTGATTTTCTTTGTTTGCTGGTTTGTCTTTGTGATAATCTTCTATTTATCCCTTAGCTACCCTGCAGCTCTCTGTATAGACCAGACTGACTTAAACTCACAGGAGTTCACCTGTCTCTGCCTCCCAAGTGCTAGAATTCAAGTCATGTGTGACCACACCCAGCTAGTTTCTGTTTTTATGAAATGGGGTCCCACGCAGCCCAAGCTGGCCTCAAATTTACTACGTAGACAAAGATGACCTTGAACATCTGAGCTCCTGCCTCTACCCCAGCTACCGACGCCACAGGCACGCTGCCAGGCTGGTTTGCTGTTGGGCCAATCAGTAATTACAGAGAAAATAGCAACTGGACAGGAGCCATCCACGCTGCACTAGATCGAGCAAAGTTAACAGAGCAGTTCCATGGAATGGACAGACTAGCATTTCCAGGGCCATTTGCAGACGCCGAAATGAATTGTCCCTCGTATAAAACGGCATAGTTACATCTAACTAACTCAGACACACCCTCCATGTGCTATTTATAGATATGCTTACTTTTTCCAGTGCTGGGAATCAAACCCGGGACCCGGCACAGGCTAGGCAAACCCTCACTCTGCCACAGAGCTGCATTCCCAGCTTCTTCCCTTCATGCTTTCAACATACACACAACACACACGCAGCCGATGCCGTGGGAACGGCTGTTCCGCTGTGCTCTCAGGAAATGATGGCGAGGAGAAGGTCCGCGCATGTTCAGACAGAGGCAGTCTTCAACAGATATTTTTGATCCGCAGCTGGTTGAAGCCACGGATACAGAACCCGAGGTACAGCGGTACAGAGGCTGCTGCAATAAGATATTGTAACCTCGGGGCTGGCGACATGAGATGTCTCAGCAGTGAGGAGCTGCTCTTCCAGAGGAGCCAGGTTCGATTCCCAGCACCCACGTGGTGGCTCACAACATTGGTAACTACAGTTCCAGGGGATCTGACGCCTTCCACGGGCACCAGGTACACATGAGGCACACAGACATTCAGGCAGGCAAAACACTCACACACATAGAATAATAAAATCAAATAAGACGAAAAGACACAGCAACCTCATACAATGGGGGGCACAACTTCACTTCTGGGATATTTCTGCAGTACACACAAACACACACATAGGAAATGAATCTGATTCTAAGACAACATCTCCCAAACCGAAACTGAAGGACATTTTATAAAACCATTGGCCCGTACTCTTCAAAAATGTCCAAGTCGGGACTTGGACTGGAGAGGTGGCTCCATAGTTAAGAGCACTGGCTGCTCTTGCAGGGGACCTGAGTTCTATTCCTGGCACCCCCGTGGAAGCTCACAAACATCCATAACTCCAGTGCCAGGGGATCTGACACCCTCTTCTGACCTCTAGAGGTGCCAGGCACATGCATAGTTCGCAGACATACATCCCAACAAAACATTCATATGAATAAAGTAAAATAAAAACATAAATCTTTAAAAATATCTTAGTACATAGATATACATGCAGACAAAACAGTCATATGAATAAAATAAAATAAAATAAACCTTTAAAATATATTTAAAGTCAGCGTCATAAAAGACAGAAAAAGATCAGGAGCATTCTACACAGAGACCGGAGAGACCTGAGCACTAAAGGTAGCATTCGAACCTGCAGTGGGTTCTGGTCCGGAAAAAAAGAAGGGAAATGATAACCACAGCTGGACAAGTTTAAATCCAGGCTGGGATTAGGCCACGGTGTCAGCGTTTAACTCCTGACATTCAGGGTTGTCCTGCACTCTCTCCGGGTGTGCTGCATTCTGAAGAAATGCACACTGCAGCATCTTAGGGTGACGAGTCTCGGTGTCCCAACTGGCTGTTCCTCCTCCTACTCTTTGGTTTCTTTCTTTCTTTTCTCTTTATTCTTTTTCTTCTCTATCTTTCTCTCCCCCGCACCCACTCCAGCCCCCTGAGACAGGGATTCTCAGTGTTGCACTGGCTGTCCTGGAACTCACTTTGTAGACCAGGCTGGCCTCAAACTCAGCTCCACCTGCCTCTGCCTCTGGAGTACAGGGATTAAAGGTGTGTGCCACCACTGCCTGGCATTCTTTGGTTTATTGAGACAGGGTCTTGTGTATCCCAGGCTGGCCTCAAACTCTCTATGTAGCCAAGGATGACCTTGAACTTCTGCCTTCACCTTCTGAGAGCTAGGATCCACAGGTTTATGCCACAGCTAGTTCCACTGGGGTCATTTAAACATAATTTTCTTTGCTCCCATCTCTTTTATTGACGAAGTGGTAGGGGAGTTATTCCCTGAGGCTGTACTTTAAAAGGCAACCCTGGGAGCCCATTCTGCTGACACTTCCTTCTGTGAAGTTTATGCATAGAAGAGAGAGAAGAGAATTGTGGAAAGAAGAATGGAGGTTGGACAGAAATTATAAGATTCTATTCTAGGAGTTGGAAATGTATTTCAGCAGTAGAGCACCTGCCTAGAATCTCCAGTGAGGGGTTGGGGGCATGGCTCAGTGGTAGAGCCCCTGCCTAGAATCCCCCAGTGAGGAGCCGGGGAACATGGCTCAGTGATAGCTCCACTAGTAAAAAGCTGGGAGCATTGCTCAGTGGTAGAGCACCCGCCTAGCATGTGCAAGGCCCTAGGTTCAATCCCTGGAACCACCACAAAAGAGGAAAAAGAAGATGTGTTATCTAACATATACTATGGCCTGTGTTTGAGCCTCAGGAGCACAGATTAATAATAATAATCATGTAAATGGGGTCTTACCTCATAGTGGGGGTGCTCAAGGGGCACAGGCTCAAACTGAGGAAGGCTCTTGCTGAACCAGGTGGTAACTGGGCGTTGCATGTTGATGGCGAATGGCTCGAAGCCTTCCTGGAGGCCACAGATGGCAAAATACCGCAGGGAGCTCACATCCTGGCCCAGGTTCAGGTGACCCACCTGGCCAGGTCCTAAGCTACAGACTGGCAGGAAGCCTGAGGGAAAGGGATACATGGTGGGTGAGTAGGAGGGTCGTTTGGGGGAAGGAGGCACCGTGGAAGCCGGGAGAACAAGAGGCAGGAAGAGCATTAAAGAGGTCTCAGCTCTCACCATCCCCAATCTCAATGTCTCGGAAGGCTGTTTCAGAGCCCGAGTCAGACATGAGGACCTCGCCATTGAGGGTGAAGATAATGGTGTTCTCCGTGAGATCAATCATGCAGCCGACGACATCTCCTGGCTGCCAGGGGCGCCCAAATGGCTCACTGCCCAAGTGCCAGCGCTGGCCCTGTAAAGGAGACCCCAGGAACACATGGTGTAGAGATATGTGTAGACACACTGAGAAATGGAGACAAACGGCAGCCTGGAGACACACACGAGTCACACACAGTGTCACGTTCAGTGCGTGTGAGACAGGTCACATGGTACCCTCCTTAGAGAATTTGTAGCCATGAACCTTGAAATTGCCTTCACTGATCTCTACCCCAATCCTGCTATAGTGTAGGGCTTTGGACAGAAGTCAGCAAAGGTGAAGAAAATCGAGCCTATCAAAATCCCCCACACAGACCCGTAGGCTCCAGAAAAGGAGGATAACAGGTCTGAGAGTCCACATTGTTTGGCAGAGGGAAGAAAGAAACTGTGAAGAGATGCTCGCGTAAGCAAGTGGGTACACAGACGGAGTGGATGGTGGGGAGATGGATGGAAGGATAGACAGGAAGATGGATGCTGCTGGACATAGTGATTGATATCTGTAATCCCAGCACTCAGGAGACCGAGGCAGGAGATTCGGAGTTTGAAGCAAACCTGGGCTAAATAGCAACTTTCAAGCCAGCCAGGGTATCCATCAAGGCACTGTCTTTAAAAAAAAAAAAAAGGTCAAGCATGGTGGTACATGCCTTTAATCCCGGTACTCAGGAGGCAGAGGCAGGTGGATTTCTGTGAGTTCAAGGCCAGCCTGGTCTACAGAGTGAGTTCCAGAAGAGCCAGGGCTATGTAGAGAAACCCTGACTCAAAAAAAAAAATCACATGTATGTATGTGTGTATGTATGTATGTATGTATGTATGTATGTATGTATGTTAGGATGGATGGATGGGTGGGTGGATGGGTGGGTGGGTGGATGGGTGGATGGATGGGTGGGTGGATAGGTGGGTGGGTGGATGAAGGGTGGCTGGGTAGATGGATGGGTGGATGGAGGGTGGGTAGGTGGATGGATGGATAGGTGGATGGAGGGTGGATGGGTGGGTGGGTGGATGGAGGGTGGCTGGGTGGATGGATGGGTGGATGGAGGGTGGGTAGGTGGATGGACGGATGGAGGGTGGCTGGGTGGATGGAGGGTGGGTAGGTGGATAGATGGGTGGATGGAGGGTGGGTAGGTGGATGGATGGATGGGTGGATGGAGGGTGGGTAGGTGGGTGGGTGGATGGAGGGTGGCTGGGTGGATGGGTGGGTGGATAGATGGGTGAATGGAGGGTGGGTAGGTGTATGGATGGATGGGTGGATGCATGGATGAACAGTATGGTAGATTCATGGATCTATGAACAGCAAGGCACAAACAGATTGGGAGAAACCACAGGGCCTGGAAGAATGGAGCCCAGGGCGGTACCCACTCGGTGCCCATTGAAGACATAGGCCAAATCATCTGCTCCCAGCTCTACGTCAGGTCGCAGCTCAGGTCTTGCCCAGCCTACTCGCATCTCTCCTGTGGTGACTGCTTCAAACTCAAAGTACCAGCGGCCGCTCTGGACTGTATAGGACTTCTCTGCCCGGAAGATGCGGGCCCGGTCCCCATGAGACTGGCTGTCCACCTGACCTACAGAGGAGGCCAGACAGAGTTAGAGAGGTTGGGTAGGAAGTGGATCCCAGGATATCAAGAGGAGAGGAGAGACCAGAAAAGGTGAAACTCTTCACTTTACCCTGTCTTGGAGTTTTTTGGCTTTTTTTCATTTTGAGACAAGGTCTCACTGTGTAGCTCTAGGTGGCCTGTATCTTGCTATATAGACCAGGCTAGCCTTGAACTCATAGAGTTCTTACCTGACTCTGCATCCTGAGTGTTGGGATTAAAGCCACCATGCCCAGCAACTCTCTGTTTGAATGTGTAGCTGCTGGTAGATTTCCGGTTCTCTAGAGCAGCGGTTCTCAACCCTCCCCTCACGCTGCAACCCTTTAACACAATTCCTCAGGTTGTGGTGACCGTCAACCATAAAATTATTTCCGTTGCTACTTCGTAACTGTAATTTTGCTACTGTTATGAACCATAATGTATATATCTGACATGCAGATAGTCTTAGGTGACTCCTGTGAAAGGTGACCCCCCCCCAAAAGGGGTCATGACCCACAGGTTGAGAACCGCTGCTCTAGCAGGCCCCGTACCTATATACATATGAGCAGCACTCATTGGACTTAGTGACTTGGCAAGAAAATACGAGGACAACATGGAGTTGGGGGAGGAGCAGATTGGGGTCTGAGGAGGGTGTGGGGGTGATGAGCACGGGTATGATCCTATTTCGTTGTAAACATGCATGAAGTTCTTGAGAACAAAGGAAAACTGAGCCAGGCGTGGTGGCGCACGCCTTTAATCCCAGCACTCAGGAGACAGAGGCGAGTGGATCTCTGTGAGTTCTAGACCAGCCGAGGCTGCATAGGGAGACCCTGTTTCAAAATAGGAGGAAGAGGAGGAGAGGGAAAACAGTAATAAAAAAAAAATACCACCATGAAAGGATAAATAAATACATAAATAAACAAACAAACAAACAAACATAAATAGATAAATGGTTACCAGGAGGATCAGGAGTTTAAGGCCAACCTCAGCTGGACAAGTTGGAGGATTACCTGGCCTACATGGGCTCCTTGAGACACTACCTTGAAAATAATATCATCACAGCCTGGCATGGTAGCGCATACCTATAATCCCATACACAGGGGTCTGAGGGAGGAGACTCATGAGCTTGAGACTAGCCTGGATTATATAACGAGTACCAGGCCAGCTTCAGTTATTGAGATCTTTCCTCAAAGGACAAGAAATAAAAAATAAAAATAAAAAGTCTGCAGAAAAGAAGAGAGAGGAAGAGAGAGATTAGGACAATGGTCAGCCTTAGGGTCAGGCTTGGATTGGGAACTGATGAAAGATCAAGTTATAGACAGGGGTTAGAAATTCAGTCCTTGGTTCCTTGGTTCAGTGGATTCGTGTTATAGCCATATCCAGGTTCTGGGGTTAAAGGTCAAAGGTGGAGATCAGATTGCGGTTAAGACCGAGGTGATGGGTAAGGGTCATAGTGGACGGGAAGGGTTAGTGCTTACCAGCCTTCCGATCAGTCCACTCAGTTAAAGATTGGAAGTGTTAACCACCAGAGACTGATTGGGTCAGACATCAAGGGTCAGAGGTCAAGGTCAAGGTAGGTGTATGGGTGGGTACAGGGGCCAGCAACTCACTGGACTCCTGGTCAGGTGGTTCGATGTTGTAGCCGTAGCCCAGGAGGGTGCGCACAGCCTGGCAGAGACTGTCCCGATTACTGCGCTTGGTGGCCTCGTCCAGCAGGCGGTAGGGCACGAGGCGCGGGTTTCTGCGTGCAGGGATGTCCTGCACAGTGCTGTAGCTCCAGCCCTGTGCCACGCGGTCTCTCGCCCATACGTTGTGCCCGTTCTCTGCCAGCCGGTCCACCAGAGTGGTCTGTGCAGGTGTCAGCCTCACGTGACTCAGGTCCAGAGGCGCCGGCTTGTATCCGTTGCTCATCATATACCTACAGGTATGAGAGAGCCTCACTGTGTAGCCCTGGCTAGCCTGGAACTCACTGTGTAGACCAGGCTGGCTTTGATCTCACAGAGATCTTTCTCCTGTGTCCTGGAATTAATGGTGCACCCCACAACACTGGGCTGGCTGTGGAATCTTGGCCAGTCCCAGGACCCTAAGATCTTTAGCCCTGTTGTTTGTGTGAAGCAGGGATCAAGTGTGCCTGCCACACGTGGAAGTCAAGTTTCTGGAATCCATTCTCTCCTTCCACCCTTAGGCGGGTTCCAGGGATTGAACTCCGGTCATCGGCTCGCACAGCAAGAGTCTACCCGTGGCGCTTGGCACTACTGACCTCTGTGACCTCTTCCATCTCTTAAAAATTAATTTACTTTTATTTATGTGTTTGTGTAAGTGTGTCTGAGTACGTTTCCAAGGCCTCAGAAGGGCATCGGTTCCCGGGGAACTGGAGTTATGGGTATGTGAACCCTTTGCAAGAGGGGTCAGTGCTCTTAAACACTGCATGACACCATCCAGACCCCTTTATCATGATACTGGGGCCTTATCTTTGTTCCTTCCGGGGTTTTGGTTGTTGTTTTTAAGTCAGTGTCTCACTATATATCTGCCTCAGACTCACAGATGCTCCTGTCAGTCCATGTTGAGTGACCGGTGTATTTGGCCACACCCAGCCTTGACAGCCTTCCCTTTGACGCTGATACCACACTGTGTGATTCTTGCCTCTAGCTGTGAGGTTTCTTCCTTCTGGACCCATACCCGATCACTCTTAAGCACTTGGCTTTGAAGTCCTTGACCTTTGAACTCAGGATCTCCATTCCCTCCCTCATCATCCTAGGATCAATTACTTACAGCTTCAGCAACCTCGGGATTCTCACCTTCCGTCTCTGACCTCAGACTCTGAGATGGAAATGCCACCTTAGCTTTCTCAGAGTAGATCCTGACCCTGCATCCCTGGAACTCCTAATTCCTCAGTCCTGGACACTCACTTCTGACCCTAGAGCCCTGACCCCTGACCTACAGCCTGCATCCTAGCCTGTGCGGTTTCATCTATGACCCCAGCCTCACCACGGGGCTGCTCGGTCCTTTAGACCTCACTATGAATGCCAGGTCCCCGCTCCTTTCCCCAGACAGTCCCGGGGCCACCCACGCTCACGTCTTGGGGAGTTTCGTCTTCTTCAGGTTGTCTTCTGCCTTCTCGTCAGCCATGCCCACATGGCAGCCCAGGGCCAGTAGAGTCCTGAGCAGGGGAGCAGGAAATAAGGTCACAGCCTACAGAGCTCCCTGCCCCCCATCACTTCTGTCTCTGGGTCTTTCTCATTGGCTCCTCTGGCTGCTGAGGTGTCTGTGTTCCCTCTGTCTGCTCTGTTTCCTGTGACAGGTTCGCTCTTTAGGTCTCACTGACTTCGGTCTTCCTTCATTTCTTCATCTCCATATATCTCTTTGGTTGTGGTCATTTTTTTGTGAATACTTCAGATTTTTTTGGCAGGGGGGAAGGATTCAAAACAGGATTTCTAAGTGTAGCCCTGGCTGTCCTGGAACTCACTCTGTAGACCAGGCTGGCCTTGAACTCAGAGATCCACCTGCCTCTGCCTCCCCAGTGCATGTGAGAGAGTCTCACTGTGTCAGCCAGCCTAGTCTCCGTCTTGAGCTCAAGCCTTCCTCTTGGCTCAGCCGCTCAGTGTCGGGGATGATGGACAGATGGACACATCAGCATACCTGCCTTTGTTTTTTCCCTCTCTGTGGTAAAATATTTGCTCTGTCTCACAGTTCCTTTCTGCCTCAGACACACATGCACATGTATGTGCGCAGAGGCTACAGGTCAACATCAGATGTCTTCCTCACCCATTTTCGACCTTATTTTTTGAGGCAAGACTTCTCATGGAACCTAGAGTTCACCAGCTGGGTGCACTGGCTGCCCACTGAGCTGCCAGGCTCCTTCCTCCCCAGTGCCGGTGTCACAGGTACACACCACCACATGTGGCTTTTTATATGGCACCTGGAGATTTAAACTCAGTTTCTCAAGCTTGTGCTGCAAACACCCTACCACTGAGCCACAATCCCAGCCCCTCACTGGGGGATTCTAGGCAGGTGCTCTAACACTGAGCCACGCCCCCAGCCCCTCACTGGGGGATTCTAGGCAGGGGCTCTACCACTGAGCCCTGCCCCCAGCCCCTCACTGGGGGATTCTAGGCAGGGGCTCTACCACTGAGCCCTGCCCCCAGCCCCTCACTGGGGGATTCTAGGCAGGGGCTCTACCACTGAGCCCTGCCCCCAGCCCCTCACTGGGGATTCTAGGCAGGGGCTCTACCACTGAGCCTCGCCCCCAGCCCCTCACTGGGGGATTCTAGGCAGGAGCTCTAGCCATGAGCCACGCCCCAACCCCTCTGGCTTCTTTCTCCCAGTCTCTGCCTTGTCTCTCCTTTGCCTCCTCCTTAATCTGTCTTTCCCACTCCCTGCTCCCCCAAGCCCTCTCACTTGAGTGTCTCCCCTGACATCTGCAAGTTGTAATTCCGCTCAGGCTCTGGTAAGCTGTGGAAATCCACAAGGCATGGGTGCAGCCTCTTGTTGTCATCCCGGACCTAGAGAAACACTGGGGTCAATCTTTGTGCTCCCCGTCACCCCCCTACTCCTATTCGGTAACCCATGGATCCCCACCTAGTCAATGCCACGACCAGCCCAAAGACCCCTTGGTACCCCGGAGTCCCAGTCACTGATCTTCCCTCCCACTCTTGCTCCCCCCCTCTCAGGGTCTAGGCTCACCGGACCATAGGTCCATCCCTGCTCAATGCGAGTCAGCGCCCAGAGTTCGTGAATGTTCTCCGCCAGCTTCTCCCGAATCCGCTCCAGGTGGGGAGGCAAAACGATCTAGGGGTCGGGGGACATTTGTGAGATTTTTGAGATCTTATTGCCACCTCCACTGAGATCTCTCTTCCCCAAAATATGAGTGGGTCCTGGCTAGCCCCCTCCCGCAGCAGTGATACTCCAAAGCCCTGCTCCCAGCCTCGCCTTGACTAGAAAGGTAACGTCAGAGCAGCAAGGACCCAGCATCAGCGAGGTTAAGGAGCACCTGAGGACAGGTGCATGTGCCCCTGTGGACTGGGAACCCCTGGAAGACAGAGTTTGGGCTGCCCTAGGCTTTGCAATTCCAGCCCCACCCAACCAGAACTGGAGTCAGATCCAGAAACCTGTTCAGAAAACACCAGCTGAATGAGCAGTTGAGTTATTTCTTTCTCTCTCTAAAGAGAGTATTGAGATTCTTAGCACGAGTTCTACACAGACACACACACACACACACACACACACACACACACGAGACTGGAACCCAGAGCTTCATACAGCAGGCAATTGCTACACTGCTAAGCCACACCCCAGCCCCTCACTGGGGGATTCTAGGCAGGGGCTTTACCACTGAGCCACACCCCAGCCCCTCACTGGGGGATTCTAGGCAGGGGCTCTCCCACTGAGCCACGCCCCCAGCCCCTCACTGGGGGATTCGAGGCAGGTGCTCTAACACTGAGCCACACCCCAGCCCTTCACTGGGGGATTCGAAGCAGGGGCTCTAACACTGAGCCACACCCCAGCCCCTCACTGGGGGATTCTAGGCAGGGGCTCTACCACTGAGCCACGCCCCCAGCCCCTCACTGGGGGATTCTAGGCAGAGGCTCTACCACTGAGCCACGCCCCCAGCCCCTCACTGGGGGATTCGAGGCAGGTGCTCTAACACTGAGCCACACCCCAGCCCCTCACTGGGGGATTCGAAGCAGGGGCTCTAACACTGAGCCACACCCCAGCCCCTCACTGGGGGATTCCAGGCAGGGGCTCTACCACTGAGCCACGCCCCAGCCGCTTACTGGGGGATTCTAGGCAGGGGCTGTACCACTGAGCCACGCCCCCAGCCCCTCACTGGGGGATTCTAGGCAGGGGCTGTACCATTGAGCCACGCCCCCAGCCCCTCACTGGGGGATTCTAGGCAGGGGCTCTACCACTGAGCCACGCCCCCAGCCCCTCACTGGGGTATTCTAGGCAGGGGCTCTACCACTGAGCCTGCCCCCCCAGCCCCTCACTGGGGGATTCTAGGCAGGGGCTGTACCATTGAGCCACGCCCCCAGCCCCTCACTGGGGGATTCTAGGCAGGGGCTGTACCATTGAGCCACGCCCCCAGCCCCTCACTGGGGGATTCGAAGCAGGGGCTCTAACACTGAGCCACACCCCAGCCCCTCACTGGGGGATTCCAGGCAGGGGCTCTACCACTGAGCCACACCCCAGCCCGTCACTGGGGGATTCTAGGCAGGGGCTCTACCACTGAGCCACACCCCCAGCCCCTCACTGGGGGATTCTAGGCAGGGGCTCTACCACTGAGCCACGCCCCCAGCCCCTCACTGGGGGATTCTAGGCAGGGGCTCTACCACTGAGCCACGCCCCCAGCCCCTCACTGGGGGATTCTAGGCAGGGGCTCTACCATTGAGCCACGCCCCCAGACCCTCACTAGGGGATTTTTGGCAGATGATCTACCACTGAGTTCCTGCCTCAAAGTTCCTACCTTGAGGCTGTGCCCTGTGTGATGTAAGCTGAGTATAAGCTGAAATAACAACCCCCCCGCCCAGTTGCTTTCAGTCAGTGTTTTATCACTGACAGGTCATACCTGGACGGTGTCCACAGGACAGGGCACAAAGTCCAGGTGTGAGAGGCAGCGACTAGGGCCCACCAGGTGGGGCCCCCGAGGCCCTTCCCGACGATATTCTTTGATGGGTTGGAGATGGAGTCGCTCCCGAGGGAGCACAGCTTCATGGCATGGAGCATAGCCCGGCGGGGGCAGGAACTTGAAATCGCCGTGGCGGCCACCAAGGAGGAATCTCACTCTGAGAGGGGAGACCATGGGTGGGTGAAGGGGAGAGCTTGGAGTTAGTGGGGGTTATGGGAGCAACTCTAGGGTTGGACTGGTCTAGGGGAATGTGGGGACCCCAGGCAGTTTGGGGGTCTCCCTAGGATCACAGAAGTTATTTAGGAGTCATTTAAATTTTACTATAATTACAAAATAAATAGGATTTCCATTGAACGGGAATTCAGAGAGTTGGGGGTGCTCAGAAAGGGTGGGGTCCTTGAGAGGTCTTTGGAGTATTAGGTGATGGGAGGTCATAGGGCAAGTCTGAGCCTGTTAGACCATTATTGGGACTCTGAGTTCAATGGGTTGTCAAACGGAATCTTAGATCACCATCAAATGGTAAGGTCATTGGAAGAGTCTGAGGTCATTGGGAGGTTACTGGAAAGGTCTTGAGTCATCGAGACTCGTCTGTGAGAGGTCCCTAGAAAGACACAGGAATCTGCGATCACTGGGATCACATGGAGGTCACTGTGACCTTCACGTAGGGCTCTGGCCACCAACCAGTCCTGAAGCAGGCTGCTCCGCCCCTGCCTCTTAGGAGGACAAATATTGATCGGAAAAGCCAACCAGAGTTAGTTCCTAGGTCTTGGATCAGCACTGGGGCAGGGATGGGTCCTCACTTGATACCAGCTGAGAAGCTCACGACCGGGAAGAAGAGCCCATCGAGGTTGAAGGATTCGAAGACGCCCTGCACGGGGCAGCCATTGATACGGAAGGAGATGGAAGGCACGCTGAGGTCCAGGCAGCAGCTGACCACGTCCTCTGGGGCCAGGAGGTGCTGTCCTGGAGATGTCACTGGGCGTGCCACGTGCCCTACAACAAGTCACCAGAAAAGGCTCAAGGGTCAAAGGTCCCACGGAAGCAATGATACTGTGACAAGTGGTAGCTTTTAAGGGATCCTGTGGGGGACCCAGTTTTTGAGTCTGTAAGGCTAACAGTCCCCATGGACAGTCCTAAAATTAAGAGCAGGTGTCATGGTTCCTGGGAGATATGTGATAAGATATTAGTTCCTGGAGTTTGAATTCTGGAAACTTTTGAGGTCATAAATCAAAGATCAGAGGTCATAAAAATCGGTGCAGTGTTCTGGGATCACCCCTGTAGGGTCAGAATTTTGAGGCTATGAGGAAACAGGTGCAGGCCAGAATTCTGAAAGTTCTAGGGTTAGGGTCAAATGAGAGTCAAGGGATCAAAAGTTTGTTTCTTCTGGGAGTGAGGATACTTGAACCCCAAGGTGTGTGGTCAAAAACTTGGAAACACTAGGATCAATGGTCAGGGTGAGACTCCCCTGGGAGGGTGTAGATACCTGTCCAGAGATGCAGCCCGTCAAAGCCGTAGGAATACAGGTCATCGCCAACCCCATTGCCACCCCAGCCCTCGCCGCCTCCAGGGTAGGGGCTGTAGCCTTCGCTGAGGGCCCAGCCCACCCGCAGGTGGGTGGCCTGAGCTGTCAGAAATGGAGCCACCTCGTCCACCATCACCTCAAAGTACCATTTGCCGTACTGTGTGGAGCCCTCTGCTCGGCCCACGAAGATGTTGGGGCGGATGCTGCAGGAGAGACAGAACAGGAGAGATGGAGAGCGGAGCTAGGGGGACGGGAAGGAAAGAGAGACGGACACAGCAAAGGACAAAGAGGGACTGGAGTGATGGCTCAGAGGTTAAGAACTCTGGCTGCTCCTGCAGAGGACCTGGGTTCGATTTCCAGCATTCGTATGGAGGCTCACAACTGTCTGTAACTTCAGTTTCAAGGAATCTGACACCCTCTTCTGGCCTCTGCAGGCAACAGGCTTGCAAGTGGTGCACAGACACACACACAGACACACACACAAGATATTCTTTTGAAAAGATAGAGATGATGAGAGAGAGCCAGGGAGAAGGAACAGGAAGAGAGAAACAGGCAAAGGGAAACAGGAAACTGGGGAGAGAAAGAGGCAAAGCTGGGGCCCAAAGAGAAGAAAAGAGTGCGGGACCAAGAAAGAGCCAGGGGCCAGGTAGCTCTTCTGAACAGGGAGATGGGGACGAGACATCCACCTGGGTTGAAGTCTCCAGGTCAGGGAGAGGCTTGAGAGGTTCAGAGCTGGAGGTCATGATTGGAGTCAAAGTTGGGCTTGAGAACCACACCTGGTGACATAGTTGATGAGGTTTGTCTGCAGCAGAAGTTCCCGGCCCGGAAGCAAGTTCTCCGTAATGAGATCTTGGTTGGAACGCACGGCCACACCATTGCACACACACAGTGAGCACAGCACATCCAGGACCTGGAGGTCAAGTTCAGAGGTCAAAGAGAGTGAGGTTAGCCAGGTGTGGTGGTGCACACCTTTACTCCCAGTGTGTTAGAGGCAGACACAAGTGGATCTCTGAGAGTCTGAGACCAGCCTGGTCTACATACTGAGTTCTAGGACAGCCAAAGTACATAGCGAGTGAGATTATCCAAAAACAAAAAAAAAATTAAAAGGAGAGTGGGTGCACCAGAGTGGGGTGCACACTGTGGCAGGGCTGCAGCAGGAAGCCAGAAGGTGAGGGTAGTCCGTCCAGATAGAACCTGGAGATCATGCCTGAGAGGATGGTGAGGACGAAATATCAGGGGGTCAAGGAGGAAGGTCAAGGGTCAAAGAGGAAGTCGGGCAAGAGGCTGGGGGTGGTCCTCATGGGTTGGGATAAGGCATCACTACTGGGGTAGTGAAGGGAGAGGTCAAAGGTCAGAGTGGAAGGTCAACAAGAGGCTCAGGAGTCAAGATGAGATTTTGGATCAGCAGGGGTTGGAAACTTTGACCTTCACTGGCCAGATGGAGGATATAAAGGTACAAGCTGATTAGAAATTGTACAGTGGATGCTGACATGGCCTGTAGCAAACTGTAAAGCCGATCTGCAGCCCACCAATGGCTAGAAAATTTGCATTTCAGAAATACAACAAAACTCCCAGAATCCACCAAAGAGCCATGAATTTGCGCCCCTCCAGTTGGGAAGGAAGTGCATAGAAATTAAGTTCAGTAAGAGGTAAGGTAAAAGGGACAAATTCTGGGACTGAGGGGAGAGGTCGGGATTCCAGTGTCAGGGGTGAGAGGTCAGAGGTGAAGGGCCAACCTTGTGATTTCTTCCATGTTTGTCTAGGAGGGAGATAATAGACTTGATATGGTTCTCCTGGATGATGTTCAGGACCTCGGGACTCTCAATCAGCACACAGTACAGCACCTCCAGTATGCCTGCCGGGTGTCCGTGGGAGAGGTGAGGTGGGGTAGCCTTTCCTCCCCAGCCTTCCCATCCCCCTCTCCTGGGTTCTCCTACCAGATGAGGCTTCCAGACGATCCAGCTTGCTGACCAGCCAATCCAAGTTGGTGGAGAAGAGGGCACAGTTGGTGCGATTGCCACGGATCAGAGAGGCTACAGGGAGCAGGAGGGTCAGATCTATTAGGACAGGGTATCTGGGTGCTCTTGGAGAAGTCAGCTCTGAGTCCCCTTACCTAAGAGTTCATAGAGCAGGTTCACAATCTCTTTCCAAGACTCAGCTGCCTCCTCCCCTGCAAACTCGGCAAAGTGGGCAGCGGTGGTGTAGACATTGAGGCGGTCAATGCAATTCAGGACCAGGGAGAGCATCCCCTGGGGTGAAGAAATGAAAGGGTTATGGCAGGAGTCCAGGGGCCACACTTTTTTCTTTCCTGGGTTTACTGAGTCACATTTCTCCCAGAAGTAACCCAGCTTCTTTAGCTCTATGTCCCCATCCAGTCTTAGCATCTTTCTCTCCTTCTTGACTCCTCAAACCTGTTCGTGTGCTCCTTGCCTCAATCTCCCATTATTAAATGCCCTTACTAACATTGAGACTGAATTTGTGCCTCTGTAATCTACAGTTTTCTCTCCATTTTACTTGTTTCCAGGCACCCCACTCCTGGTCTCAATTGGACCAGTTCGCTTTTACCTCCATTCATCAGAGATTTATTTTTACTTTCTCCCCTCTGACATTTTTATGGGTTTTTTTTCTTCTTTTACTGTGATTTTACTTTTTATTTTTTATTTTTGGAGACAGGGTCTCACTATATAGCCCTGGCTAGCCTGGAACTCATTATATAGACCTAGCCAGCCTCAAATTCAGAGAGATCCACCTACCTTTCCCTCCAGAGTTCTGAGGTTAAAGGTGTGCACCAACATGCCCAGCTATTCTGAAATATATGTATTATAAACGGTTTGTCTGCATGTGTGTAAGTGGGCCGTGTCTATGCTTGGCGCCTGCAGAAGTCAGAAGAGGAAATTGGATCCCCCAGAAGTGGAGTTACAGATAGTTGTAATCTGCTAAGTAGGTACTAGGAACTGAACCCAAGTCCTCTGAAAGAGACGCCAGTGCTCTCAACAGTTGAGCCATTGCTCCAGGACCTATACTGAGTTTTTTATATATGTGTATGTATGTAGCTGGACATGCACATATATGCACCTATGTATATGAACAGAGGCCAAAGAACAACTTCTACCTCCTTTGAGACAGGTTTCTCATTGGCGTAAGCTCACCAACCAGGCCTCACTGGCTGGCCACCAAGCCTTGGGGGTCTGCTTGTCTCAGCCTCCCCAGTGCTCAGACTACCATGCCCAGTATTTTTTTATGTGGTGGGTTCTGAGAATCTAACTCAGTTTTTCGTGTACTTTAACTGACTGAGCTCTCTCTCCAGCCCTTTTATTGTGAATTCTAACAAAGAAAAGTGTGTAAAACATGCTCAATTAGTCTGGCGGTGGTGGTGGTGGTGCACACCTTTAATCCCAGCACTCGGGAGGCAGAGGCAGGTGGATCTCTGTGAGTTCGAGGTCATCCTGATCTAAAGAGTGAGTTCCAGGTCAGCTAGAGTTACAGCAGAGAAACCCTGTCTCAGAAAACCAAAATAAATAAATAAATCACAATTAATTCTCATTATTCACAGTAATTTTCTGTAAAACCACATGAACAGTGAAGTATCAATATTGAACCATTATTCACAGCAAAAATAGAGGGGATTCCTATGAGTGTCTGAATAAATATGGCTTTGTGTATTTGAAAGAGGGCTTCATCCTGTCGTTGTCCTGGAACTGGTGCAATCCTTATGCCTCTACCTCTCAAGTGCTGGCATTAGGTGACCCTCCACACCTGACACACACTCTCTCTCCCCTCTATGTAGGATATATATACCAGCATTGTAGAGGAATCCTTGGGAAAAGTTTTTGTTATTTTGGTTTCTTTAAAAAATGCAGAATGGTGTTTGGATCAGGTTCGTGTTCCCACCCCAGCTGTGGTAGAGTTGTTTACGAGTTGGATTTGGAAGGCTTGATGCAGGTGCCTATAATTTGGTTGGGTGCATTCGTTCTGGCACCTGTAGCTTGTTTTTGGGATCGTGTGCTGCATGGGTTTATGGGAACTTTTGGCTTAGGTTATAAAAAGTCTGAAGCCCCGAGAGTCAGTTGGGTTGCTGTCATCAGTGTGAAAATTCCTAAAAGAACAAAGGTCGGAGAGATTGACTTTACAGACCGTGAGCTGAGACGCTAGTCTGACTCACTGTCAGCTGGTCCTCTTTGAGCTTAGGACAGCCTGAAAAAAGGCTGTGAAGATTTCTACTTTTCTCTAATTCTACATTAGGGCCACTTGCAAAACCAGTGATTTCTTTCTATCTTTCCTTTCTCTACCCCTAAATTGAGGGTAAACGATTGTAGCATAAGGCTACACGCGATCTTGTTGTGTGAGCCAGGCTGGCCTTGTACTTACTATGTAGGGCAGGCTGGATTTGAACTTGTGGCAATCCTTCTACACCTGCCTCCCCAAATTCTGGTGTGCCACCATCCCTGTCTTAAAGTCTTTACATTTAGGGGCTGTAGAGATAGCTAAGTGATTAGAAGCACTGGCTGCTTTTCCAGAGGGCCCAGGTTCAATTCCCAGCACCCACATGACAGCTCTCAACTGTCTGAAACTCTAGTTCCAAGGCTCTGACACCCTCACACAGACACGCACGCATGCAGGTAAAACACCAATGAACGAAAATTAAAGATAATTTTTAAGAGGTGGATTTATGGCTGGAGATGTTGTCAGCTGACAATATTTGCTTAGCATGCATGAAGTCCTCCTGAGCACCACATAAAGTGAACACAGTAACACACACACGTAACTCCAGCAACTGGGAGGCGGGAGCAGAAGGAACAGGCCAGCCTTGGCCTTTGCAAGTTCGTGGTCAGCCAAGGACAAGAGGGTGAGGGAAAGGGAGAGAGTATATTTGCTATGTGCCTCAGGCTAGCCCCCAAACCCTGGGCTCAAATGAACTTTTTACTTCATCTTCCCACGTAGTTGGGTCCTTAGGCATGAGCTACTGTGCTCAGCTTCTGGACACAATTTTTCATCAATGAGTTAGTGCATAACCTTGCTTCATGCATGTTTCTTCGTAAAGAAATGCATTCACGATATAATGTTTTATTGATGAATATTAAGTTCACAGCTAATAGCACTGTCTTAATGCCTGGATGAAGTTTATCCACATGTATTTTCTTCCTGCACTTAGGAATTCCAGACGGGACCTGAAAATCATTTATTTTGTTTGTATTTTGAGACAGTGTGTGTGTGTAGGGGGGGTATGTATTTGTTTGTGTGCAGGTGTGCATTCTCGTTCCTGTGGAGTCCAGAGATCAACTTCTGGGGTCTTCTGCAATCACTTGCCATCTTGGTTTTTGTTTTGTTTCAAAGACAGGGTCTTATTATGTAGCCCTGGCTGGACTGAAACTTGCTATGTAGACCAGGCTGACCTTGAACTTGCAGAGACCCGCCTGTTCTGTCTTCCAGGTTTTAGGATTAAATGGTGTGCATCATCACTCTCATTCCCCACCACAGACAGGGCAGCAGAGTCCCTGACCTCAGTCCAGGCCTCTTGTTCTCCTAAGAGATTACTGGACCTCATCCCAACTGAGGTCCTCCCTATAATCTCCTCCCAGGTGTAAGATCAGCCTCTGGCCCTGTATCTCTACACCCAGTTGTGGCTCTGCCCTCTCACCCAGAAGGTCCGGATCCCACGTAAGATTCCGACCCAGAAGCTGAAAGCCCCATCACAGGCAGCCTCTGTCTCAACCCCAGTCCAGATTATCTAGTCTAGGCCTAAACTTCTCACCGGCACACCCCCTCTCTCCCTGCCTCCCTCAAGATCCCGCCCATCAATGCCAGACACCACGCCCTCGCCCTCGAGGCCTGGCCCATCCCTTTCCTACAGGCCCCTCCCTCTCTCGCTTTCCACCCCAGGCCCCGCCCCTCTCTAACCCCCCCAGGTCCCTGGAGTCTTCCCTGCCAGGCCCCGCCCCCTCGGGCCCCACCCTCCGCTCCCCTGCTTCACCTCCTCCTGGAAGAGGCTCTGTCGGTTGCGCAGGCTGCGCAGCTTGGTCTGCTTCTCCTCGTGCTGCAGCTCCTCCGAAGGCGGCTCGAAGTAGCCGATGAGGTCCTGTAGGCTCAGGATGACGCCCTCGATGGGCAGTGCCGACCCAGCCGGTGGCCCCGAACCCCGAGGCTTCCCGCTGAAACTGTCGAGACCCCTGTGGGGACCACAGTGCTCAGGCAGGGTCCAAAGCACCACCCGATCCTGCGCTGCATTCCCACGGGCTTCTGGAAGGAATTGCGGGGGAGGGGGGGTGCTGGGGGAGGGGGAGGAACAGAAACGAGAGTGGCCCAAGATCACACAGAACCTATGATGGAGCTGGGACCGGCATGGGCTCCTGCCTAGCAGGCACAGGGATCATGGAAGTAGTCAGGACTGGAGAGGGCTGGGTGCTGGTGTGAAAGTTAGGTGATGGCCAGGAATGTGAGGTCAAGGGTCAAACATGTCTAAGTCAGCTGTATGTTGGGGCTGCGGATGTCTCTGAGGACTACCACAGTTGTCAAGTAGCCTAGGAGAGGTGGGCACGCTTACTTTATGAACTGGTTGTACAGGCCTGCGGTGCTGTGTATCATCCGGGCAGCCTGGGACTCCTCCTGCTGGCATCGAGTCAGCGATAGCGCATCATCCATGTGGCCTTCCTGGTGCAGCATAGCCTGGGGGGACAGACCCAGAGGTCAGGAAGGGTCACCACCTGAGTTAAGGGTATGGGGCGGAACCTAGGGCTTCCTGCATGCTAGGCAAACCCTGGGACCTCAGCCCCAGCCCCCTTTCCTTTGGGTCGTTTGAAACAGACTATGTAGCCCAGGCTGACCATGAATTCATATGTAGCCAAGGCTAGCCTGGAACTCTCAGCAATCCTCCTGTGCCAGCCTCCTGAGTATTGGAACTACATCCCTAAGCCAGCAAGCCCTCTTTTTTTTTTTTTTTTAACTTTTTATTTTGAGACAGGATCACTAAGACGCCCAGACTGGCCTTGAACTTGCCATCCTTAGGCCTCAGCTCCCAAACACTCGGGATCACAGACTTGAGCCACCTGTCCTGAGGGCTCTTGAGGTGACTCTGCAGGTGGCCGCATTTTGTGTGCAAGCCTCCCTGAGCTCAATCTCCAGGCCCCGTGTAAAGGTGGAAGGAGAGGACGGACTTCACAAGACTGCCTCTGACCCGCACTCTGACCCGACCATACACAACATGCGCACGCGCGCGCACGCAATAATTAAAAGAAAAGGCGCTGTCCCGAGCTGAGGCTTCGTATCCCTGTCTTGTTGAATAACACCTCCACCCACAGCTGCTCCGGGTGAAGGTCACGACATCCCGATCAACCCTCATTCCCTCTACCACCCTCACCCACCACGTCAGCAAATTCTGACTCTCAGAATAAAACAGTGCGTACATCTTTTGTCATCTACCCTTGCCTTCCCAGCTGTCTCCTCCCTCCCACTCCAGCCCCGCCCGTCACCCCACACAGCAGCAGGCGACTGGGACCCGAAGTCAGGTCCCCTTGTGCGATGCTCAAAACGCTCTAGTAGCTTCATCTTTCTCAGGATAAAAACTAGACCCCTCCTCAGAGCCCACAACGCACCATCCCTTCCACGCCTGCCGCCTTCACCTCCAACAGCTCACCCCTCAACTATTCCACCCCAGCCGCCCTGGGGGGTTTTCTGTTCTAGCAATAAGCTAAACTCATCCCGAACTGGGAAGTTTGTACAGTCCGTGTCCTCTGACAGAGTAGATTCTTCACTCCCTTTTGTGCGTCTGCGGGCTTCAGTGACCTGAAACCACTGCCTCTGCGCACGGGGAGGCCAGGGAGTCGGCGGCACACACCCGGAACAACTCGGGCACGGGACCCGGTTTGTGTTGTTGCTGGCTTGTTTTGATTTTTGTTGTTGTGTGTGGTATTTTGCTTTTTGAGACAGGGTTTCATTGTGTAGCCCTAGCTGGCCTCGAACTCACGGAGATCTGCCTGCCTGTGTCTCCCTCTGCCAAGAGCCGGGATTAGAGGTTTGCTGCGTCACGCCCTGCCAAGATCTTCTGTCTTGTGAAACCGGGTGTCTTTATATAGTTCAGGCTGACCTCAAACTCACAGGCCTTCCTCAGCCTCGTGAGTGGTAGGGTCGCTGGTGTGAACCACCCGGTCCTGATAACAATTTGTGGTTTTTGTTTTCAGCCTGTTATTATTTGTAAGATTTTTGAGGGGCATGGATGGGGAAGTGTGCTTGTGTGGCAGTCAAGACAACTTGCAGAAGTTCCCTCCTTCCACTAGGGATCAAACTCAAGGTCTCAGGCTTGGCAGCAAGCGCCTTTTACCTACTGAGCCGTGTTGCTGGCCCTTACTATTTTCTCTATTTCTGTATGTCTCTCTATTTTTCAAATTTTATGTGTCTTTCTCTCTGCTCCTCTTTCTCTCTTTACACACACACACACACACCTTTCTTTTATTTCCCTATCTCAATCTTATCCTCAGGCTCCCCCAAACTGGGTAATGAACACAGCAGCTCATCTCCACCTCCCCGTTCACACACCCGCCCCTTCCAGACCCCACCTTCTTCTTGAGCACTCCGAGCCTCAGGGCCTTGGGGTCCGGGGCAGCATAGGTGAGCCACAGGCCTGAGGCCACGTGCTGTACAAAGCAGAGTGACTCTCCATACTTGATCTCCGGGGGCCCCATGCCCTCCACATCTCTCTTGGGGGCCACATCCAGCTTCTCCTGCAGAGACAAGGGACAGAGGTCAGCCTCCTTGCCTGGTGCATTGAGAGACCCCAAGCAAGAGCCTGCAGTCAGAAGGCTGGAGTGGGACTCAGGGGTGTAGTGAGGAGGGTACCCCCCCCCGCACACACACATACACACACACACAAACACACACACTGACCTTGGAGATACGGAAGCAGAAGGAAGTAGCCTTGGTGTGGGCCTTGCTGGCATCAACCACCACGAGGCCTTGGTCCTCGGTGAGCGCGAGGTAGCGCCCAGTGGTCACATGCCTGATACGCAGTGGCTGGCCCCAGCGGAGATGGCTCCCACTCCAGCTGTGAAAGTAGAAGGTGGTGAGAATCAGGGGACCTCCTCCCTAGTTTTGGCTTGAAGCTCCTCAATCATCTATCTTCTAGGGTTCCCCAAATCTTCCTTGGACCCCCTGTATCTTTCTTAGAACCCCTCCTCCTTGCCCAGTCGCTCTAGTCCTCTTGGAGGACTTTGAGCACGCCTCAGAGCTCCCTGGCTGTCCCCAGAGCCCAGTTCATCAAGCTATCTATGCTCATACTTTACCCAGAACTCAGGAACCTGGCGCCTTCCCCCAAGGGCTTTTCCTCTCGGGCTCCAGGATCCCCGAGAACCTACGTGTCTCTCAGGCTCTCTAGGTTACCCCCCAAACCTTCCAGTATCTTCCTAAGAGCTCCTCCCAAGCCCCACAGAAGTCCACACACATGCACACACACACACACTGCACCTGATTCTCAGAGGCTCTAGCCTCCAGAGGGAGCGGGCATGAGTGCACACAGGCCCTCCCTCGTAGTAGACAAGCCTGGGGAGAAGGGAAAGAACAAGGTCAGGAGTGCAGACCCCAGTCCCTAGCCCTGTCCAGAGGGTCTGAGAAGCACACTTAAAGGCCCACGTGTGGAAGGCTTGGTCCCCGACCTGTAGGACTGTTGGAAAGTGGTAGAGAGCCTCTAGGAAGGAGCCTAGTGGACCTTGGAATATTAGATCCTGGGCCCTTTCGATTCCCTTATCATGTCCCCAAATGTCACAAGGTGAAACCAGCCTCCGCTACGGTCACCATGATGTACTGTGCCCCACAGACCCAAAGTAACAGGGCCGAGCAGTCATGGACTGGAAACCATGAGCCAAAATAACCTTTTCCCTTATTAAGTTGATTCTCACAGGTATTTCGTCACAGTAATAGAACGCTAAAAAACAGAGTCCCCACCAATATTTTCTCCCCACCACCACCCCCCCCCGCCCCCAGGTCTCCTTGTCCCAAGCCCAGACCTGCGCTGGTCATCACTGTCAGAAGGGGAAATGGTCAGACATTCATCCATGTGTCCATGAAAGAGCCGGAGGACGTGGCCTCCCGTCACAAACCCTGAGGAAGATCAAGAAAAGTTTGTCGCTGTGGAGGCAGGAGCCCCAGAAAGACCGGTAAGTCGTTCAGGGTCTACGGGTCCTTCATCTCCCCTGTGAGAGGTTAAAGATTGGACTGGGGTTAGAGACAGGTCCTGCAGTCGATTGTGATTTACACCAGGTTCAAGGACTAAAAAGTGGAGGTGTGAGATTTGGGGTCTCACAGGGGTCTGCGGGGATGAGGCTTGGGTACTTAGAGTCTGTGACTTCGGCTTCTGCACCTGGGCTTTTGAGATTGGGGTCAGACTGTGCTGTCAGAGGGTGTGTCACGTGCTCCCTGCTGTTGGGGTCTGTGTTCCGAGGCCTGAGGTTTGGGTTTAGGGGTGTGGTGTTTGGGTCTGAGGTCAGAGCTGTCCATAAGGACTTGGATTCTGAGTATTAGTTTGGGGGATCTTGGGCTGACATCTGAGGTTAGGGTTCCGGATTATGATGCGAGTTTGAGACTCTGAGCTGAGGAGTGTGAATTTGGAAAGACCTGCACTTTGTAGTTAAATGATGAGGGTCCCGGAGACACGGCTCAGCAGTTAGAGCACCTGCAGCCATTGCAGAGGACCTGAGTTCTAAACACTCACATGGCAGCTCAGAGCTGCCTATCTATAACTCCAGTTCCAGGGGATCCAACAGGCTCTTCTGGCCTCCCCAGGCAACCGGCTCACACATGGTGCACAAACATATATGCAGGCAAAACACTCATACACATAAAATAAAAAATAATAATAAATTCTGGGGGTTTTTTTAGAATTTTTTGAAAAGTTGGTGGGTCTGAGTTTTAGGACTTGGGTATCAATGGTTTGAGTCTCAGCTTGGTTCTGGTTTCAGGACCCTGAAGCTGGAGTGAAAACTTAGGGCCATTCTCTGGGTTCTTACTGCCGAGACTGGAGTTGTCAGTGGGCTGCTTTTGTTCTGCTTTGGTTGTTTTTTGTTTTGTTTTTGGGGGAAGTTTTGCATGTATGCTTTTGTGAGGTTACCCCCTCATTTAGTTGGGGCTTTCTGTGTAAGTGTGTATACATGTACACATGTGTTTGTGTGTACTTATCTGTGCAGGTGCTCACACACACACATATGTAGAGGCCAGAGGTCAGCACTGAGGGTCTTTCTCAGTCACCCTCCACTTTATGTTTTCGGTGGGACTCTTACCAGAGCTCCCAGACTCAGCTTGACTGGCCACCCGGAAGCCCAGGGACTCTCTCCCCTGTCCTGCCCTCCCAACACCAGGATTACCATAGGTAATCTGGCTCTTAGCATCAGTGCTAAGGATGGAACTCATTTCCTCATGCTCCACAGCAAGAACTTTACCAAGTTCTCTCTCCACTGGGGTTTTGTTGTTTGCTTGTTCTATTTTTGTTTTATGTGTCCAATTGGTGTTTTGCCTTGCATGAGTATCTTGCACCACTAGTGGGTTGGGGGCACACAGAGGCCAGAGGAAGTTGTTGGATCCCCTGGAACTGAAGTTACAGATAGTTGTAAGCTGCTCTGTGGGAGCTGGGAATCAAATCTGGGTCATCTGGGAAGAGCAGCCAGTGCTCTTACCTGCGGAGCCATCTCTCCAGCCCTGTTTTCTGTTTTGTGAGTGATGGAAGTTCGAGTTTGGGTTTTTGAGAATTTAAAGTTAGAATTTGAGAATCCAGAGCCAGGAAGGTGGGTTAGCAGGTAATAGCGCCAGACACCAAACCTGGCGATCTTCAAGACCTACATAGTAGAAGGAAAGAACTGAATCCAATAAGTTATCCTCTGACGTATATACATGTGTGCACGTACACACACACACTCACACACACACACACACTAAATAAATTGATAAGACTTTTAGTTAAAACTTTTGAGAGTCTGAGGCTTGTAGGATAAGGTTTGAGGTCTGAGGGGTCCTGGTTTAGGATCTGAGATTTAGATGTCAAAGCTTTGGTCTACGCACGGGAATCTGAGGGTTAAGCTCCTGGGTTGGTGCTGAGCTGTAGGCATCCGACCACAAGGACTGAGAGAGCCTTGGGATCCGAGTTTGGGAGTGGCAGTGAATTTGGGGCCTGGGAACCTGAGCTCTGGGGTTCTGGCTTTGGGGATCAGTGAGAAATGTGATATGAAAGCCATAGCTTGGAGATCTGAAGTGTGGGATCCCATGATTCAGTTTGGGCATGTCTGAGGAAGCAGCAGAGAGGGTCCAATTTGGCGGCCAGAAGCCTAGGGTCCTCACCTTCTTCACAGCAGGAGCAGATGGGGTTCATGTTCCACAGGGTCTGCATGAAGGACGCGTCAACCTGGAGTTCCCCGCTCGCAGTTGACAAGTGCTGGGGACAACCATGGTGCGGTGGTCAGAGACCATGGACCAAGAGTCAAGAAACAGTGGCCAACAGTCAGAGGTAGACGCCAGGAAATACACAGAGTCGAGGCAGAAAGTCAGGAAGAAGAGAGCAGGTTAGGAAATGGACGGGGGCAGACACAATCCGAAATCAGAAAAAAGGGATGTCAGAAAACCAGTCAGAACACTGGGGGCAGAGACCAACTGGGCAAAACCAGTGACAGGAGATGGGGCAGATCTTTTGCACCCCCACAGGAGCAGAAGGAGCCATCAAGGAGCTGGGATCACTCACCAGGTATCGCTCAGAGGAGACACTCACGAGAATGAGGTCATCCCCAACACGAACCTTCTCTCCTTCAGACCTCTGCTTGGAAGCCGGGTGCATCGTCCACCAACAGGCCTCTCCTGCGAGCGGAACCACGACTGTCAGGATGATGGTTTCCCACAATGCTCTACCCTGGGGTACTCACAGTCACCGAGCCTTCCAGACCCTGGAGTCTACAAATCTTCTAATGCACCACCTTCCCCAGCTCATCTCCCTGTATAGAATGGGTCCAGCCACATGTCCAGACCCTCTGTGCCAAGGCTCCCATTCCTGGCTCCAAAGCAGTCTCGGGCGCCCACCTCTAGAGTTCCACAGACTTTCTGTTCCCTGGCTCGGAACCCCCGTCATGTCCCTGCCCACAGCCCCTGCACCTGTTGCATCTTCCTGGAGTCCCACGTCAAAGGCCAACTTGTCAGTCATGGACCGGGAGGTGGTAAGGCAACTCAGGTACTAGGGTTGGAGAGTGAGGTCAGCCTCCCGGCAGGCCCGCACCCTCTCCCGCACCTGTGGTTAATGCGCTCACCATGCGGCTGTGTGCGTGCCGGAGCAGGATGGCGTGGCCGTACAGGAGCGTCCTGTGTCCCCCGCCCTGGGATGACTGCAGGGAGAGAGGTGTACAGAGTAAGCACAGACTCGCAGATTCACAAGACCTTTCCAAACACGTGGCTTATTCACAGGTGGATGTACGAAGCCCATAAGATGCTGTGCTCAGCAGGGAGGCGGGAAACCTCAGCTCAAATCCCCAACTACTGTCTGCATCTACTGTCCCATCTATAGAAGCAGGGGCTGTCTCTGAGAAGTCTAGACATGGAGTGTTTCACATTCCGCAGAAAATTGGAATCCTAACATTTGGAAAAGCAGAGGCAAGAGGATCAGAAGTTCAAGGTCTACCTCAGCTACCTAGAGAGTTTGAGGCTAGCCTGGGATACCATGAGGCTTATTTAAAAAAAAAAAAAAAAAAAGTCTATGAAGCCCACTCTGCCATCCGGCCTCTTTCCTCTTATAAACCAGGTCCTGAAGTCAACCAAAGAGTATGACCTCATCTTCTCATCTTCCAGGTGACTAGGGAACCCAAGGGAGCCCCAGTATCCCCTCCACTCTAGCCTAACATAACACAGCTGACTATACCATGATTGCCCCAGGACAGTCCCAGTTGCTGCTAGGCATGTGATTCTCAGCCATGGGGATAAAGTGACTGGCTAGAGCTGCCACACTCCCATGCAGGAGGAGGGAGGTGCATCCCATTCCTTGATGGCATCATGCCTCCATCATGGCCTCCCACACCCATGCTCTGAGGGAGCCATGTCTCGGGGCCACAGGACTACATGGTAGACCCACACTTGGGATGGAGGGAGGTGAGGGAAGAGGTCCCATGCAGTGAGGGGCAGGATGGAGAAGAGAAAGGAACAGGCCAGGGAACAGGGGCTCGGAAGCCCTCTGCTCCCTCCTTCCTTCCTGCCTGGCTTGTTCTGGGCTCCACAGCCCCTGACATCTGGGGTGGGGGAAATCCCCCAGCCCCTGTGTTCAGGATGTGGGCCTGAGCAGCAGGCCTGGGGTCAGGAGTGGTAGGAAAGACAGATGACACCCAAGGCCGGACCTACCCACTTATCCAAATTGAGGGCCTGTGGGGGCGGGCAGAGAGAGGAAGAAGAGCACATGGTGAATGAGCCCCAGGTCCCCTGGCCCGTCCGTGCCCCTGTTCCCTGCTCCCTGGAGGGGGAACCGTACCTCTACACCAGCCTCCACAGTATTGGCCAGCATTTCCTGCAGGGCTCGAACGGACAGGGACTGCTCCAGGATGAAGCAGCAGATGGCCAGGTCAGGGGGTACATTCTGAGGTGGGGTGAACAAACATCACTGGGGCCAGAAGACTCTCAAACACCATTCCCCACAACGCCTTGTCCATCCCTTAATCTAAATACGCACACTCCCAGACACCCACACCCCAGCCTCGCTCCACAAGAAGCCCCTGCCTCTGCCAGGCATCAGATACATCAAATCTTCACCAACATCACAGGAAACACCTCTTCCAGCCTCCTTCTTCAGATTCCTCCGACCCACCCAGCTCCAACTGTTCCGTGCCCCCCCCCATAGGAAACCCTCTGACTGTGCTAACGCTGACCCTGCTTCCACTGCAGGAAGATCTTGATATGCTTTCCCTGAGAAGTCACCCCAGATCTCTCTATGCCTGTGTCCCCACCTTTCCAGTCACAGCACAGGAGAGAGACGGACCGTGCCCTCAGATTCCTGAGCTCCCTGCCTCGTAGCTGTCTGCTCCCTCCTCCACCATCAGAGGTCATCTTCTCAGTCCCCAGGCCCTCGCTGCTGGTCCCTCTCTCTCTCACACCCTGAGTACACCTCACCCTCAGACCTCAGGCTTCTCTGGCCTTTCGGCCTCCATGGCCTCCTGCCAACCCCTGTTAAATAAAATTGCCCTGGATGCTGGGCCTCCTGGTCTTGAATCCAAAGCCACCTGCCTTTCATCTTCTAGCTTGCCTCCATCCCCAGAGCCCTCTCAGCCCCCTCTTGCTGTTGAAGGCCACACACGCCCAGATTCCTTACAGTCTTCCCATCTCAGGCCCCGGAACTCTAAGGTCAGGCCCTCTTTCCTCTAAACTGCCCGTGTCTCCTCCTCTTTGATCCTCGCCCCTCTTTCCTGACACCCGTGACCCGCCCTTCTCTGTGCCGGTAGGAACTCCCCTTGAGATCCACCCTCCTCTCACACCTCACTACCTACCTAAGCCCCGCCCCGCCCCTAGGCCACGCCTTTCAGTCTTCAAACCCCATTGTACCTCAGATCCTGTTCCCACTTTAGGCTCCGCCCCACCTCAGACCCCGCCCTCTTCTCTTCAGAGCCCTCCCCCACCTACCTCAAATCCCTCCCCACCTCAGGCCTCACCTTTTCCTCTTCAGGCCCAGCTCCGCCTTCTCAAACCTTGCCCCTCCTTAGGCCCCGCCCCCATCCCAAGCCCCGCCCCTTCAGGCCCCACTTCCCACGGCAAGCCATCTCAGACTCTCCCTACTAGCCTCAGATCCCGCCCATTCCCCCTCAGGCCACGCCCCATTTTGCTCTGAGCTCCTCCCATTCTGCCCTGTCAAGCATCCCCTTTGAACCCTCGGACCCCGCCCTCCTCCCGCGCCCGGTGCACACAGACCTGGGCGTTGCTGGTGGGTTCCAGGAAGCAGAGGCGATTGCCGAAACCCTCGGCGGCCAGACACAGCTTGAGCTGCTCCTTGAGCACCGTGGCGCTGCACTGCAGGACCACCTCATCGTCCTGGGAGCACAGAGCGACAGGGGTCACTGGTGGGAACCGGAAGGGACGGGCCAGAGGAGAGGCTGCGCGCCGCGCAGCTGTCTCTTTCCCACTGTAGAAAAGATACACTCCACACCAGCCGGGCTCCGATTATTTCCCTACTTCGTTGGTCATTCATTCATTCATTTTTATTTTGAGACAACTGTCTCCCTAGATTGCCCAGGCTAGCCCTGAACTCCCAGAATATTGGGATACTCCTGGCTCAGCTACCCGAGTAGTTGGAATTACCGGTATGTACCACCATGCCTGGCTGCAGCCCATTTTAAAATGGAGAAGCTGAAGTTTGAGGGGGAACGTTAGTTGCCCAAGGTCACCCCGCTGGTGAGAGGATTTGAGTTTGAATTTGAGTCAGAATCTAGCTCCTCTAGGGGCCTCCTAACGCCGGGTCTGCAAGGTGACACAGTGGAATGTGGAAAAAAGAAAATCAGCCTTCTTGCAAATTAAATGTTTTGGGTGCTTTTTTATTTTTTTGGGGGGGGGGTTGATTTATTTTTGCAAAAGAGTATCATGTAGCCCAGGCTGGCCTCAAGTTTGCCATGCAACCAAGGATGACACTGAGCTCCTGACACTTCTGCCTGGACTTCCCTGGGGTTACAAGGGTCCCACCATGCCCAGAAAATTATTCCGTCCTAGAGCAGAGGAAACTAGTTCAAGAAAGTTACAAACACAGCTGGAGGGATTACTCAGTGGTTAAGAGCATGGGCTGCTCTTCCAGAGGACCCAAGTTCGATTCTCAGCACTCAATCCTCTGTAACCCCTGTCCTAGAGAACCCAACACCCTCTTTTGCTTCTGAAGTCTGTGCATTATGCAGTGCACAGACGTAAGTGCAGACGAAACACCGAAACACAAAATAAAGGTTAAAAATGCTTTCAAAGACGGGTGTACATCCTACCGGAAATCACATGGCCTCCAAACTCCCGAGCATGTATCAGATAAACAAGTCCTAATCCTGAACCAACCCGCACAGGCGGTCTTCCATTCATTTGCCTGGCCCAGGAAGAGACAAAGCGTGGCCTAATGGTAATTGATCTGTCCTGATATCGCTCTTCATCTCTGACGTCGGGTACATGCAGGGCCTCTGAGCATCCACAGTAATTATACACCTTGGTCATTATTTAGCAAGCATTTACTGGTCTTATGTCTTCCACTCATTATCTAGGACCTGTCGGGCACTGTTGTAGGCCCCGAATATGTAGCATCGAATAAAGTAGAGAAGCCCTGCCCCCAGGAGCTGATATCCTCACGTGTAGGCCATCCATAAGCGGGTGTCTGTGTGTGTGTGTGTGTGTGGAGGGGGGCGTAACTACATCGGTTTACTGTGAAGGTGTTCTGGGAAAGAAATAAACCAGAGTGATGGAACAGAGTGGCACTGAGGTAAGGAAAACATTGGGGGTGAAGTGGCATAGCCTCACCAAGAAGATGACCTCTGACCTTTGAGCCTTGTCCAAGCAGAAAGAAGCAGGACTGGTCATCTGCAAGGAAGGATGTTCCAGACAGGCAGCCTGTGCAAAGGTCTGTGGCCAGTGGGTGCAAGGGGTGTGGAGAAGTGACAGGCCCAGGGGTATGGTCAGAGCCGCAGGGGTAAAGGATGAGAGAGCCAGACCGACACTCACGTGGGCCGCTTGAATCTACTGAACTATTTTCCTCTCCGTTTCTCCAGATGATGAAAGGAAACTCGGAGAGAAAAACGAAAATCACTTTCCCAAACAGAGGAAGCAAGTGAGTGGCAAAACCAGGATGTAAATCCGAACTGGGGTTCTAATTCCCACAGCCAATCACACGTGATCACACACCACTGACTCCCACTTGCCCCTGAGGGAGAGCAGAGTGAGGAAGGGCCTGCGTGAAAGCCACTTCCAAAACTACTTGAAAGGATGCACACCTGTTACTCTTGAAGCTGAGACAGAAGGGTCACGTGAGTCCAGGAGTTCAAGACCAGCCTGGACAACAGAGCAGGACCCTATCTCGATAGATGATAGATAGATAGATAGATAGATAGATAGATAGATAGATGACAGATAGATGATTGATAGATGATAGATAGATGATTGATTGATAGATGATAGGTAAGTGGATAAATAGGTAGACAGATGGCTATGTGAGTAGGTGACTGGAGAACAGAATACACTAAAACAGTGCAATTTCCAAAGCCAGGCGTGGTGGTACAATGCCTATTAATTATCCCAAATTTTTAGAGGTGGAGTCGGGAAGATACGGAATTCAAGCTCATCCACAGCTACATAGTGAGCAGCCTGGGCCATATGAGACCCCGGTCTCTGAAATAAAATAAAATGAAACAAAACAAACAAAAAGCAGTTTTCCTGTACCCCAGCACCCCGCTACCACCACTCCCACCCTTGAACCTGACTCTGGGGTCTGCAGGGAATCTGCACTTTTCACCAGCCTCCTCACCTCTGGAGGGTTCCGACCTGACCAGATCTGAGCCACCCCAGTGTGGGCAGAGATAGGGGACACGGCATTCAAAACAATTGAAATGACCTGGAGGGCTATAGCCAGCACCTTCATAATCCAAGAAAACACAACAATAACTGGAAAATACCATGCCCAGGCTGATATCAGGGCGACTGACATGTAATAAAAGTTGATCTTAAAAATGGGTGTGCCAAGCCGGGCGGTAGTGGTGCACACCTTTGATCCCAGCACTGGGGAGGCAGAGGCAGGTGGATCTCCGTGAGTTCGAGGCCAGCTTGGCATACATAGGGAGTTCAAGGCCAGCTAGGGTGATACAAGGAGATTTTTTTCTTTTTTTAAAGCAAATGTGAATGTTCATGTCTATAGTAGCAAACTATCAAAGACATGATTAACTCAGTGTACACCAGGCAAATGATGATACACGCAATGTAGTCGTACTACAGGATACCAATAAGCTCTCTACTGACACACAAAAGGAATACAGGCTTGATACGTGCTACATGTCAAATATATCCCGAGCAGAAGCAAAGACAAATGAGCACAAATTGCATATGAACCTCCAGTGGTGACTAGTGGAATCTATGCAACAGCAGACAGACAGGGGGAATCTTCTGGGGGTGGGGAGAATGTTCTTTGCCTGGGTTATGATGCCTGGTTACTTGGTTTACACAATATGTCAAAACCCACTTACTGCAGACATGGTGGTACATGCCTGTAATCTCAGCACTTGGGAGGTGGAGACAGGACGATCAGGAGTTCGAGGTCATCCTTGGCTATTATCAGGTTTGAAGCCAGCTTGTGATACATGAAACCCTCTCTAACACTGCTCCCCCTCCAAACGAAAGCCCTGAAGTTTGTTAACTGTTTTGAAACTGTGTAATTTGCTGTTAGTCAATTATGCTGTGGTCAAGTCGACGTGGTTTGGTTTGGTTTGAGACAAAGTCTCCCTAGGTAGCTTAGGCTGGTCTTCAACTTATGATGTTCTCAGGCTGGCCTTGAACTTGTGATCCTCCTGCCTCAGCTTGCTGAGTGCTGGAATCAAGGGTATATATACTACCACATCCTGATTTAAAGTTGGAATTTTCTTTTTGTTTAATAATATTTATGAAGCCGGGTGATGATGGCACACACTTTTAATCCCAGCACTTGGGAGGCAGAGGCAGGCGGATCTCTGTGAGTTCGAGGCCAGCCTGGTCTACAGAGTGAGTTCCAGGACAGCCGAAATCACAATAAATAAATAAATAAATAAATAAACAAATAAATAAATAAATCTTATGAATATAGAGTACATGTCCTGGGTAGCAATACAGATTCTTTTAATAGGTGGGATATGATCCAAAAAAGACTTTTTGAAGAAAGTATCACACAACCTCAGGAACATGGAGGAAAACAGACCGAGTCTGGGGCATTTGACTCCCTGACTCTGTCTTCCTCAGCAAGCCAGGGCCCAGAGTCCCTCTGTTGAAATCAAGACTTGGCCTCCTAGAGGCACTCAGAGATGCCACTTCCTGGCCTTGACCTTGGGCAAGTCTACCCTTGGGGCTTGGTTTCCCTCAAATCTCCCAGGGAGATAAAGATAGGGCCCTACCTCAGAAGATAGGGCAATGAGAATATAATTAGATGCCTCAAGAGGATGAGGCCCTGGGCACCGGGCCTGGTGCAGAGTGGCTTCTCAGGAGCTGGTAGCCACAATCGTGGGCTTATTAGGGCTGTGGAAGGCCAAACCCATGGTGTAGGCTACGGAGCTGGGACTGGGAGAGTCCCTTCTCCACTGGCTTCAAACTCAGCTGTCCCCATCCTTCATTACCAGCCCCAGCTGTTTGTTCCCCCCTCCCAAGAAACCTGACCCAGCCTGCCTGGGTCCTATTCTGGGTCAGGAATGCTGCGTCAGCATTTCTGCCTGGACCCAGGGCCAGGGGGAGGGGAGCAGTGCAGGGTCAGCAGACCTGGCCCAAAGGAGAGAATATCTCCCAGGCTCAAACCCCAACCCCCATCTCCACCCCAGGGAGGGTATGGAGGTAAGGACTAAGAAAGAGGCAGCCCCTCCCTCTCTCGTCCCCTCCCTGTCCCTTGCCCATAGCCCAGAAGAGAGGGCTATTCTGGGAGGGACACCTGTTGTTCCAAGTCCCATCCCTGCCCCCAGCTGGGGACTGGAGATCCAGGAGACAGGACCAGAGGGATAGAGCAAAACGCAGAGGGCTGAAGCTAAGGGACAAAAGACAGAAACAGAGACACAAGACATACCAAGGAGATGGGAGAGACACCACCCAGATACCCTCAGAGACCATTAGCAGACATAGTTGATCCTTCTCACCAAAACCAAGGAGGAAAGAACATTCATGATCCAAGAGACCCCCAAGGAGGTTCAAAGGCTGGGAGTTGAACTGACTGGTGTCGTCCAGCCCACCCCAGCCCCCTTCCCAAGCATTTAAATAGGTCAGAGCCTGGAGCAAGAAGGAAATGAGGGCTGGGGTGGGGGTGGAGGACAGCTAAATTAAGCCCAAGAATTAGAGTCACCTTCCTCAAGTGCCTGCTTCCAGGATGGCAGGACGGGGTGCTCTCTCAGTGACCCCAAAATCTCTCATGTCAGGAGAGGGAAACTGAGGATCCTCCCCTCCCCATTCAGTCCTCCCAAATCCTGCTACTTCTCCACGATCAAGAAGGTGATGAGAAGAGACAGAAAGACAAGGGGGCAGTCACGCAAAGTGACCTCGGATGTCAGAGACCACCGGCAAGCAGGACAGAGACGGAGGGACTCTCAGAGATAAGCGAGAAATCTCTCCCAAGCCTCCTGACACAGACAAAACGTACCGTCCGCAAAAACTGGACATCGTCCTCGCCTTCTCCTCCTCCGTCACCCATGATGGCAAACCCCCGGTGTCCCGGGCTAGGGTCTGAGGAGGGCGGGAGGGGGCTGCGGGTTGGGCGGGCGGGCTGGGGGCGGGCTGGGGTCGGAGACCTCTGGGGACACCAGAGGTACCCGCGAGGTAGATGGAACTGCAGGAACAGCACCCGTGCGGGACCCAGATGCAAGGAGGTCCCCGCCCACCCGACACCCATTGGGCCAGGATGGGACGGGCCACGCCCCTGTCCAGAACTCCGCCCACAGCACAAACTCGGTGGAAGATGTCCGCTCCAGAGGTCTTGAAAGAAACTGTGTGGCCACGGCCACCGTGAGATGCCATAGTTCTGTCGTTTATATATTTGTTTATTTAGTTAGTTATTTCTCTCTCTCTTTGAGAGTCTCATGTACCTCAGGCTAGCCTTAAACTTCTTCTGTAGTCAAGGACGAACTTGAACTTCTGGTCATATCTGATTTACGTCGTGCTGCGGTTCAAACCCTGGGCCGTGTGCATGCCAAGCTCTGAAGGAGTTGAGGCAGAAGGATTACAAGTTTGGAACTGGGGCTGAAAAATGAGACCCTGTCCCAAAACAGAAACGAAAACGGTGCCGCGGGTGGGTCTTTGTTGGCAGGGTGCTTGTCTAGCTTGCGAGGAGCCCCGGGTACCATCCATCCAGCACCACATAAACTCAGTATGCACATCTGTAACCCTAGCACCCAGGAAGTTGGAGACAGGAGGATCAGTAGCTACATCACCCTCAGTCATCCTCAGCTACATAGCGGGTTAGAGGCTAACCTGGGCTACATGATACCCTGTCTCAAAACGTGTGTGTGTGTGTGTGTGTGTGTGTGTGTGCGCGCGCGCGCGCGCGCAACACCAGGCTGACCTCGAGCTCACCGACATCCCCCAGTCTCTACCTCCCTAATGCTGAGATTACAGAAATATATCAACACCCCCCCCAGGTGAAAAGCCTTTTGGAACAGCGCTAGCTGGTGTCTTTTACGCACCTCTTGGATTTCAGGTGCGAGCAAAGATCTTTTTATTACTTCTCACTTCTCATGACCCTGCTATTCTTGGTTTCGCTAACAGCCGAAAATGCCCTGCAGTCCTCACGGCAACCTTTGGGGGTCGCACTTTGACCACTCTCACAGTGCCAAGGCCGCAGCTAGGTCAGCTGAGTTTGGGAGATGGAGTCAGGTGCCTTGTACAACATCATAGAGGCTGCGCTGGGATCCCGACCTAAAGGTGGGGTCCCTAACAGCTATGCTGTGACACCTCCACATTCGCACTTGATTTTGTAACTTCATGTGGCGCCACTTGCCTGTAACCCCCCAGTTCAGGATTAGCATTTCAAGGCCAGCCTTGGTTGGCTACATAGTACATTCCAAGCCAACCTGGGCTACATGAAACTCTGTCTCAAAAATAAAAAATAAGAGCCAGGAGTAGCAGTGTGCACACACCTTTAATCCCAGCACTCGGGAGGCAGAGGCAGGTGGATCTCTGTGAGTTCAAAGCCAACCCAGTCTACATCGTGAGTTCTAGTCCAGCCAGACCCTGTCTCAAAAGAAAGGAAGAAAAAGAAAGAAAGAAAGAAAGAAAGAAAGAAAGAAAGAAAGAAAGAAAGAAAGAAAGAAAGAGAGAGAGAGAGAGAAAGAGAGAAAGAAAGAAAGAAAGGTCTAAATAAATAAATGGCTAAGGATATATAATCCAATAATAGAACACTCAACTAGCATATTTATGCATTTTGTTTATCGAGACAGTGTTTCTCGGTGTAGACCTGACTGTCCTCGAATTCGCTCTGTAGACCAGGTTTCGAGCTCAGAGATCCACCTGCCTCTGCCTCTCAAGTGCTGGGATTAAAGACATGAGCACCAGTACCCAACTCAACTACATGTTTAAACAAAACAATATTTTGTTTGTTTGTGGCCAGAAGAGGGCGTGTGGTTCCCCTGGGACTGGAGTTACAGCTAGCTGTAAGCCACCCTGTAGGTCCTGGTAAATGAACTCGGGTTCTCTAGGAGAGCAATCAGTGCTCTTAACCACTAAGCCATCTCTCCAGCTCCGAAGGACCTGCTTTCAAATCCCCCAGAACCCACATAAAATCGTGGCGCGGCAGCAAGCAGCTGCAGTCCGTTGCTTAGACCATGAGACCCCAGGTGGAGACTGAGAATCCCCAGAGCTCGAGGTCTGCCAGCCTGCTGTGCGCGTGCGCGGAGGTGGAACCTGAGAGACCCGCCTCGAACAAGGAAGAAATGGAGGACTGGCGCTGAAGTTGTCTCCTGACCTCCGTACAGACACGCCAGCATCTACACCTACAATAACATACATGAGCACTCACACACATGCGCGTGCGCACACACACAGTTGATATCAGTATGGTTCAAAATTATAATGAAGTGGGTTTTTGTTTGTTGTATTGGGGGGGCTGGTTGGGGGGGTTGTTTGTTTTGTTTTGCTGTTTTTTTGTTTTTTGGGGGGGGTGAGATAGGGTTTCTCTGTTGTAACTCTGGCTGTCCTGGAACTCACTCTGTAGACCAGGCTGACCTCAAACTCACAGAGATCCGCCTGCCTCTGCCTCCCGAGTGCTGGGATTAAAGGCGTGCACCACTACCGCCCAGCTTTTTTTTTTTTTTTTAAGATAAGATCTTAAAACTTGCTATATAGACAAGGCTGGCCTCGAACTCATGGAGAACCACCTGGTTATGTCTCCTGAGTGCTGGGATTTATTGACTAAATCGGTGATGCATTATATAATATGTAGTTATAGATACTGTTTATTATATGGTGCCATATAATTTTGTGTTGTATTTCATATATTATATAGTTGCACGATAAATATTTTTTTTCCTTAAACGTTCTACACAGGATGTGAAACTATTCTGTGTCACAATGAATTATATCAGAGGACATTAATAGTGTGTTTTAGCTCTTCAGTCATCACTACGCGTTTTGAGATTCCACTTCCACAGCGCTCTCTGGACACCTGGTGGATAGCCATGGCGACTTTGCAGGACTTCTGGGTGACAGACTCCTTTCCGCTTATCCACCTCTCCCTGGGGGTGCACACCCAAGCGGCCTCTGGCTCCTGTGACTGCCCTTACACAGGTCACCTGGGATGGTGAATCCAGGTTGTCAAATTGACTGGATTTGGGAACACTTAGGAAGACCAAGGCTTGGGCGTGTCTGGGAAGGCGTTTCCAGAATGCTTTAACTAAGGAAGACACATTCCCGGGTGGGCTGGGTCTCCAATGGAACAGAAAGGAGAGCGTGAGCTGTACCTCAGCATTCATCTCTCTCTGTGTGACCAGCTGCCTCACGCTCCTGAAGCCAGGGTGGTCTGTACCTTCAGAGTCGAACCTGAGCTGCTTGTGTCAGGATTTTTATCTCAATAATGAGAAAAGTGATGAGTCATCCCTTACGGAGTGGACACCGTGTTAGCATGTACCCCCCTCCCCGGAATCTGATTGCTAGGTGGCACAACCATTTGCCTGGGGAGTGGCCACCTGCTGTCACTACATAAAGATGTCTGTCTCCATTACGTCATCTTCTAACTTCTCATTTGAACGTTGAGGGGTGGGGGCTGTGTGGGTGCATTTGCTGTGCATGAACGTGTGTGCTTGTGTGTGTGTGTGTTGTGTGTGTAGAACGGAGACAACCTCAGGGATTGTTCCTCAGCTGGCCTGGAGCTCACCATTTAGGGTAGGCTGGATGGCTGGCAAGCCCCGGGGATCTGCCTGTCTCTGCTTCCCCAGCACGGGGGTTAAAGGATGCATTCTGCCTGCCTGGCTTTTTAGGTGGGTGCTGGAGCTCAAGTCCTCATGCTTGTGTGGCAGGTTGTTTACTGCCTGAGCCATTTCCCCAGCTACCTGGCTACGAATGTTTAACAGACTGACTCAATGTACGGATAAGACACTGGAATGTGTGAGAGACAGCTCTCTGAATGTGTGAGGGCTGCTTCTTGAAGCATGTAAGGGACTGCTTCCCTCTGCATTTGCTATCTTGATAAAACCTGTAATTCCAGCAACCTGCTTCCTGAGAACATAGCCTGCCTGTTAGCAATTCCTAGCTAAAGCAGTTGATGTTTGAGACATCCTGCCCCCTCGAGTCTTCACATTAAAAGCATTTGTTTGTGATATTGCTAATGAAGGGATTTGTGTGGCTTGTTCCCACAGCTTCCAGACATGGGATGACAGAACACCGCTTTGGGCCTCCTGACTTACCACCGTGTTGGTGCCAAGTCAGCCAGCTGGAGGTTGGAGGTTGCTGAGCTATAGAATTGTGTCTGTTATGTAAATAAGCATTCGTGTCAATGGGGTGGTACCTTTCTTTAATAAAATTCCTGCTCAGAAGAAGCTGGGCACTCAGTCCACTGAGGCCCAGTTCCCTGAGGCTGACACTCTCTGCTAAGGCTTGTGTCTTGGAGTATTCCTTCCGTTCATTTACCTGCATGTGACAAAGTTCATTCAACAACTCACAGTCTCTAATCAGATGCCAGTGGTTTCTAGCATCTTCTCTGGGGTCTGCCGGAGATTTGGAGGTCATTGCTACCTGCTCATCCTTTTTGTACACTTTCATCTTTTCCTATTTACTTATTTCTTGCTGTTTTTAGTTTTGATGGCTTGGTAGTATGAGACAGGGTGTCACTATGTATCCTGGGCTAGCCTCAGACACTTGATGTTCCTGCCTCAGCCTCCCAAGAAGTGAGATGGCAGGCTTTCGGGAGAATCCCATCTCTTCCTTCTGACTGCTGGAATTAAAAGGAAGCCACTATGCCCCGTTGGGTTTGTGTGGGTTCTACAGATCCCAACTGGTTCTTGCTCGCTGTTCCTCAGCTCGTTATAAACACTGGGTATTTCCCAAGGCATGACACTCAGCTTTGTAACAAAGTGTGTGTATGCGTGTGTTTGTGTGTGTGTATGTGTCTGTGAGTATGTATGACCTGTGTGTGTGTGTGTGTGCACATCTGTGTGCGTGTGTGTTTGTATGTGTGTATGTGTCTGTGTGTATGTATGACCTGTGTGTGTGTGTGTGTGTGTGCACATCTGTGTGCGTGTGTGTGTTTGTATGTGTGTATGTGTCTGTGTGTACGTATGATCTGTGTATGTGTGTATGTGTATATGTGTGTGCCTGTGTGTGTCTGTGTGTATGTATGACCTGTGTATGTGTGCACATCTGTGTGTGACCTGTGTGGTGCATGCCCTTGTTGCATCACCTAGCGCTAAAGTCACAGGCCTCTGTGAACAACCTGACACGGGAGCTGGGAACTGAACTCTGGTCTTCTGTAAGAACAGCAAGCACTCTTAACCACCAAGCCCTCTCTGCAGCCCCCACACCCAGCTTATTTATGTGGGTGCTGGGGATCCTAAATCCAGGTCCTCATGCTTGGGCAGCCAGTGCTCTAACGTCCTGAGCAATCCCTCCAGCTGATCGCCCGATTTCTCTATTGGAGTTGCTGTCCTGCTTTCTCGATTTACAGTTCTTTTTACCTTCTGGATATTTTCTGGCTGATTTTGAGCATTGCAAATACTTTCCCCTCCAGCCAGTTGGTCCCATGGTGCCTTGTGGAAAGAAATCTACTCTGATGTTATCAAATGCATCGTTTGTCTGCCTTGTGGGGTTTTGTGGTTTGACTCAGAAGGGCCTTCCCTTGTGCTCATCGGTCTTCTTAGGGGTGTGAATGACCATCCAGAGAGCCTGAAGGCCCTTCCCGACTCCCCCTCTGGGGCCTTTCTGCATCCCTGGGACCTGGAAGCACTCTCGCACAGTAGCAAGTACTAGGGGAGACAGAGACGGGGGAGGGTTCTATATCATTGAAGCACTGCATTGCTTGAGACAAGGCAGGAGACAGGAAGGCAGAGGCCAGGAAGAGAGGAAGTATCAAACCAGGGTACTCCATTTGACGGGAAAACTAAAGCAGGCCTTCTTGCCTGTGTAAAAAGATACCCACGGTGAACACCTTTAATGAAAAAGAAAGATCAAGCATACTCTCCTGAATGTGCTTTCTCATTGAACTCACTGAAGTATGAGGTTTGGCAGAACCATTCTACTATGACCCGTTTATTTCACTCCTGGATACTGGCCTACAGAATTGCAGGTTGTGTTTGCCAGGAGCTAGTGCTTGAGTAGTCAGAGAAAGGCTCTGCGTGGTAGACCGCCCACTGGAATGTGCAGGCCCTGGGTTCCATCGTGGTATGGTAAAAACAAATGCATTCTGGGGAGTGCTGGTATCTGGAATCCCAGCACTGGGAAGGTGAAGGCATTCAGGGTCTTCCCTCTCTGTTTCATTGCAAGTTCAAAACAACCTGGGCTACTCGAGTCTGCCTCGAAAGCCTCAAAACTGGATATATATATATATATATATATATATATATATATATATATATATGTGTGTAATCTGTATGGGTTTTTTGCCTGCATGTATGTATGTATACTATGTGCGTGCCTGGTCCCTCAGAGGCCAGAAGAAAGTACCTGATCCTCTGGAACCGGAGTTACAGCCAGTTGTGGGCCACCGTGTGGGTGCTGGGAATTGACCTCAGGACCTCTAAAGGACCACTGAGCATCTCTCCAGCCCTGAGACGTACTTTATTTTGTTTTTAACAGATTCAAGAAAGTGACTCAACTGTCCGTCATCCCAGAAAGCAACTCAATCAATCACGGCATCGGCACGCAATGAAAGACAACGCAGCAACGAAAAGGGAGCATGTGCAACCGGATAAAAGAACATGAGAGAGTCGCAAAGACGCAGAGGGAATGGAAAGAGACGACACAAGCCATAACTCTATGTACCTACGTTATCTTCTAAGACGTATTTTTAGTATGTTTAATTACGTGCTGGCATTTATGTCTGTATGTGAGAACACATTGAGAACAGGCGCCTTTAGAGGCCTGGCCGTCAGATCCCCTGCAGCTGGAATTACTCGCAGCTGTGAGCGGCCTGATGCGCGGAACAGTACATCTGGACAGCGGCGGCTCACCAAGGAAGACAAGGAGGCGTTCTCATAGGTGCAAGCCCTGCCAGACCTCAGCGGAGGGAACCACTGTCAAGGCAAGCGCCGTACTGGACAGTGGAACCCTGAGCGTCTCATCTCAAGTGTTTTTATTGATACCTAAGCGTAGTATGGAATCTCACCCACGCACGTGTCCCCGGCTGCGGCTTCCTTGCCCAGCGGAGCAGCCATAACTTGGGAGACAACCGTCAGAGGGGCGTTCTCTCTTTACTGCAAGGGTTAGGGTGTATTTATAGGGTGCAGGCAAGGGAGGGTCACTGGTACCCAAGAATGGGATCCCATTGGTTGAGACGAGGATACTGGAGTAGCCTCATTGGCATGTGGAGCTCAAGTCTAAGGGTCAGTTCCTCTGAGGGCGCCTTATCAGTACATGGACTCGTCCCTGTGCTTCCAGCTACAGCGCAGATAAGCACCAACCAAGCCACGTACCTCTGACCTTCTGTGAAGCAGGCAGTATTTAATATTTAGCTGGGTTCTGGCCAGGGCTAAGGTGAAGAGCAAATCCGGGGTTCCAGGCCAATTTCGATTCGCTCTTAGCTCTAGGACAGCCTCACATTCAGGTGCTCTATTGATCATGAGGAATTTACAGAAAGACCATACGAAAGCCAAGGCCTGGGCAACCCCTCATCCAACAGTGCACAAGACAGCCATTTTAAACATAACTACAAATACGGTTCTGCATCAGATGTGGGTGCTGGGAACCGACCCCAGTTCTCTGAAAGAACAGCCAGCGCTCTTAACTGCCTAGCCATCTCTCCAGCCCTATGTACAGTTTTAAAACAGACAAAATGACTCTGTTACGTATCAGGCAGCTGACGAATTGTGGGAGGCAAGGATGGGACGAACGAGAGAACTTAGATCAAGAATGTTCCAGAGTCATTTGACTCTTTTGGTTTGGGATTTTTTTTGGGGGGTGGGATGTGGAGGATATCCCCCGTCTAAAGCTATGTAGACCAGGTTAGCCTTGAATCCGTGGAGATCTGCCTGCCTTAGCTCCCCCACTCTACCCACGGAGCTAGGATTAAAGATGCATGCGCCACTGCAGATGGGCCGATCTCTTGTAGCTCAGGGCAGGCTTCAAATTCAACAAGTCGAGGAGGATGACCTTGAACTCCTGACCTTCTGCCTCCACCTCTCAAGAGCTAGGGATTGGAGGCATGCAACACCAAGCTAATGTCCTGTTCTTGATTTGAGTATCACTGAGGTTTCCTTGGTTAGTACAACTCATCAACCTAAATACCAGTGTGTGCTCTTTTTTTTTTTTTTTTTTTTTTTTTGGTACTTCAATTAAAAATATGTCAAGCATGACACATTTAAATAAAAAGAACAAAACATACATGCCCGAAAGTAAAGTCTGTTTCCATGGACACGAAATTATATATACACAGGAAACGGTTGAAACGAAACCAAATAATGTGTAGTACGGTTCACAGCAGCCTAAGAGGAGCCGAGGAAGAAGAGAGCGGGTTAAAACAGTCATTCTGGCTGGGCACGGTAACACGTGCCTTTAATCCCAACACTTGGAAGACAGAGGCAGTCAGATCTCTGAGTTCGAGGCCAGCCTGGTCTGCGGAGCTAGTTCTAGGATAGTAGGGACTACACAGAGAAACCCTGTCTGGAAAAACAAGACCAAAACCGAAAAAGTCATTTTATCTGTTTAAAAAACTGTATGAAAGGGATGGAAAGATGGGTCAGGGTTTACCTCTACCAGCGACATGTTACCAAGAGGAAACCTTGGGACTTGGTGCGGCGAGTTGGTGGAATGCTTGCCTGGAACACACAGAGCACTGTGTGAGGCAGGTGATCTACAGTTACTACCCCACACTTGGGAGATGGGGGCAGAAGGTTATCCTCAGCTACGAAGAGAATTTTTAGAGGACAGCCTGATCTACATGAAAAATTTCTTAACACACACACACAAAACTACCACAGCAAAAAACCGTGCGGTGCACTGAGTTACTACCAAAATGCAAAACCTGCTCTTGCAGAAGATCCGAGTTCAGTTCCCATCACCCATGCGGTGTGGCTCACCGCCTGAACCTCCAGCACGAGGGGATCTGATGCTGCTAGCCTCCTCCAAGGGCACCAGCAGTTGTGAGCACATACAGACCCACACCTACACATGATTAAAAGTAAAAATAAAACACGACAAAAGGTGAATATACCTTTAGAAAATAATACAGAAAACTCCCAAACCTTAGAGAAGTGTATGGTATACAGTAGGTGCAACATAAAGGATTTTACAATGAAAGTAATGAAGTGAAAATGTTCTCTAGGTATAAATGGTCCTTCAAGTCAACCATGCTAATCACACCTGTGATTCTAGCCTATGGGGGGGGGGGCTGAAGCAGGAGACTTGCTGTGAGTACCGGGCCAGCCTGGGCTACATGAGAATCTGACTTTAAAAAATTTAAAAAGCCAGGCGGTGAGGGTACACACCTTTCATCATAGAGCCCATAGGAGACAGAAGGAGGCAGATCTCTGAGTTTGAGGCCAGCCTGGTCTCCAGAGTGAGTTCCAGGACAGCCAGGAAAACCAATAAAATAAAATAAAATGGAAAAAGAGAGAGAGAGAGAGAGAGAAATGCAGACTTCTTCTGAGCCTGCGTTTTTACATGAACATCAGTCACACTCTTTAAAGCGAATTTGTGTGTGTGACAGAGACGGGGGAGAAAGAGAGATGGGGAGATAACTAGAGAGCTGGGTGAGGGGGTAGGCAGCACCGGAAACCTCAGCAGGCAGGGATCCCCACGAGGGGAGGGGAGCCTTTGGTCTCTCCCCAGCCTCTTCCTTCCCCCTGGCCTGGGGGTGGGTGGGGAGGGGCAGTTCCTCTTTCCTTCCTAAACACCCGGACGTTCCAGCTCCCAGGGGGCTGACAATCTGGTTAGGGCAGGAACTGGATCGCACTCCTGTCAGGACCCCCGCCCCCTCCGAGAAACATGAACCGAAAAGACAGCAAAAGGTACTGAGGACCCCCCCCCCAAGGAGACCTGGGAGTTTCGAGGCCCTGGTGCCCCTGGCTGTGGGGAAGTTGGGGAGATCATAGGGGGTGCCTCGCCCCTACTTGAAGGATAAGGTGCTTCAGGGAGCTGAGTCTCCGTTACAGCCCTTGTCTCCCCCTGGAGTTTGAGCTGTCCTGCGTCCCTCCATCCCACCTCCCGCAGCTGGCCGCCTCTATCTTCCCGGGGTCTTTCCTGTTTCCTATTATGGTCACTGCTCACCTGGACTGGAAACTCCAGGCTCCTGCAGGACTGTGCCCCCGGGGAGCGGTGTGACGTAGATCTAGGCAGCTTTCCTGCCTCTTAAGTCACTCCTGGCTACCCCAGACACTCAGGGGGCTGCCATTCCACAGGTAAGGGTCAGGTGCCTGCGCCAGCAGGATCCGAAATGGGCTTCTGTCTCCCGGCCTTGCTGGCTCTCCTGTCCCCATAAGGAAGGATGGTGCTGGGTCCCTACCCTGGGTAGCTCCTCCAGCCTCCTTAGCATGACCCTGAGGAAAGGGGTTCCCATCTCCTACTGGGCAGTAGTGAGGGAATCCTAGCTGCCTCATTTCCTGGCCGTGTGGCCTCTGGTAAGTTATTCGACCACTCTGTCTCAGTTTCTGCCTCTGTCAGAATTTATCATGGATACCACTTCAGAGGGGTTTGCAGATCATATTCTGCTCAGAGTACCGGTTCTCAAATGTAAGCGCGTGTCCTTTGAGAACTACGTGGAGGGCTTGGAATGCACCAGCCGCTGGATAAAGTTTTAGATTCTGAGAGTCCACGGTGGGGTCTGAGATCTGTGCGTTGGATGGATGCCAGGGAGGGAGATGCTTTTGGTACCTACAGAGTGCTGGCCCTCAGCCCATTTCCTAGTCCGTGCTCAACACATGTCCAGTATTATCTGCGATAATATATATATATATATGTATATATATATATATATATTATATATAATTAATATATAACAGCGATGTTAAGCCCTTCTGATGCTGCAGGGACCGGGTGGCTCAGGATGTCCCTGTTTGTGACTTTGCACACATGCTATCCTGCAAGCCCGGCTGCTTCCTCCTACCTTGTTTTTGCTTTTTGATTTTTGGGGGTTGGCTTTCTTTTTGTCTTGTTGGTTTGGTTTGGTTTTGTTTTGAGATTATCTTGTTCTGTAGCCCAGGCTGGCCTTGAACTTGCGGCCCACCTGCCTCAATCTCCCAGGCAGCTAGGATTACAAGGAAACACACACATTCAATTTTTTTTTTCCCCTCCATATCTCAGGGCCAGCTTCTACCGGCTGGGCTCCTTAGAGGAGCCAGGCTTCCTACCTCCTGCCGAAAAGCCAAGGATGACTCTTTTTATGTTGGGAACTTGTAAAGAGGCACACAGCCAGCAGAAATTTCTCGAACCCAGTTTTGGATGACTCTGAAGACTAGAATCTCCCCCTCCCTCCAGTCCTGCCTCCCTCCCACCACCACCCTTTTTTCCCCCACATGGGACAGACACCTAGGGAGGCACAAGACAGGAAAGGTTATTTTAAAACTTTCCTTGAAGCTGCTGTGGCCCCAGGGACCCCGCCTAGCTCTGAGGAGCCCAGGGGAAGCTCTGGTGCTTCCTCTTCTGCTCCAAATTAAGGGGAAAGAGGGCAGCTAGAGGCTAAGACTCTTGGGTATGTGAAAGCTACCTTGGATGAGGGGGCTGCCGCCTTTTGGAGGCTGGGGTGACCACATTGGCTGGGCTCAATGCCCAGCACCCACGTGGCAGCTCACACCTGTCTGTAACTCCCTGTAGAGGATCTGATACCCTCACACAGACGAAACACCAATATATATAAAATAAATATTAAAAAACAAACAAACAAAACAACCTAGGACCGACTCCATGCCTGGAGAAGGGAGTTAGGGTTCTGGAAGGTTCTACGTCCTGGATCTTTGACCATGTATGCCTATAGAATCTGAAATATTTTTGGGATTATTGCCCACGAGTCCTTTAGTGGGTAGCCCTGAGACTCAGTCTGCAAGAACTTTGGCCCATGGTGCCTAGGGGCAGTGGAGTCAAGAGGAATTGTGGGAATGTACCCCAAGGAAGGGACTTGCGTGATGCTTTGCAGTGGGGTTTTGTGTGTGTACCCACAGGAAGTCTCATCAGGAATGCTCTGGAAAAGCAGGAGGGCGTGGCCGGCCTCGCCAGGCCCGTCGCCACAAGACGTGCCCCACCGCCCGGGAGATCAGCAAGGTTATGGCTTCCATGAATCTGGGGGTGCTGAGCGAGGGCAGCTGCAGCGAAGATGAGCTCCTGGAGAAATGTATCCAGTGCTTCGGTAAGTAGCCCTGCCCAGCCGCCCTCCCAGCCCTAAGGCCTGGCTGAGGATGAATTTTTGTCCTTATGTTAAAGATGAGAGAAAGCTCAGGTCTGGTGGTATAGTTTTGAAGGCTGAGGCAGAAGGATAAAGTTCCAGGCCTACCTGGGTGATGTGGCCCACGCCACACTCAGGAGGCAGAGGGGGCGGATCTCCGTGAATTTGAGGCCAGCCTGGTCTATAGAGCAAGCTCCAAGCCAGCCAAGGCTACACAGTGATATCTTGTCTCAAAAAATAAGTTTAGAGAGAGTTAGAGAGATGGCTTGGTGATTAAAATCATGTTCCTCTCTTGCAGAGGACTTGAGTTTGGGTCCTAGAACCTATACCAGAAGGCTCACGTCCACCTATAACTCCAGCTCCAGGGAAACCCATACCTCTGGCCTGAGAGGGCTCCTGTACCCATGTGAACACACACGCATACACATGCATACACACACGCATACACATGCATACACACATATACACACATACACACACATGTACATGCATACACACACATGTACACATACATACTCACACACACATATATATACACACACATATGTACACACGTGCCTACACACATATATACACACACATATACACACACATGTACACACATACACACACATGCATACACACATACACACACACATATATATACACACACATATACACACACACACACATGTACACATGCACACACATGCATACACACATACACACACACACATATATATACACACACATATGTACATACATGTCTACACACACATATATATACACATACACACATATACACATGCATACACACATACAAACACACTTGTACACACATACACACACATGCATGCACACATACACACACACATATATACACACACATATGTACACACATGCCTACACACACATATATACACACATACACACATATACACATGCATACACACATACACACATATGCACACACATGTACACACATGCATACACACATACAAACACACATGTACACACATGCCTACACATGCATATACACACACATACACACATATATATACACACACACATAATTTAAAATAATAAAAATAAATCTAAAAAGTTCAAGGAAAACACCTGGAGATGACTGACAGCAAGGAGCCAAACTCACGCCATCCCATGCACCTTACAGATAAGGAAACTGAGGCATGAGGAAATCATGCTGCTTGCCCAAAGCTCCTAGAGGCCATCACTGGTAGACCCAGCGTCTGCACTAGCCAGTCCACCCGGTTCTGGAGGCCACGGGTCCCCGGGGCCCATGCTCAGACCCTCTTCCCTCCTCCAGACTCAGCTGGCAGCCTACGCCGAGGGGACCACATTCTCAAGATGGCGCTTACGATGCACAGCTGGGTGCTGCCGTCTTCAGACCTTGCTGCTCGTCTGCTGACCTTATATCCTCCCAGAACTACCGTCTCCATCTAGAGGGTTGGGGGCACACCCAGCTCCCGGGAGATGGGACCAGGAGGAGTGGGCAAATGGGAATGCTGGAAAATAGCCTTGACTAGAACCCAAGTACCAGGAGGCTGCCAAAGGTGCCCAGGAGCTAAGGCAGCTACAGATCTGCTACCTGGTCAGGTAGGCCTGGGCCAAGACCCCCAGTCTATGAGACAGCTCTCCAAGACCCCCCAACCTAATCCCCCCCCTACTCACTCAGCCCCATTTACTAAAATCCCATGCTAAGAACTAGTCTTATAACTCATGTCTGTAATCCTGGCAGGAGAAAGCAGCCTGAGGCAAAAGGATTTCCCCAAGTTCAAGGCTAGCCTGGTCTATAGAGTAAGGCTCCATCTCAAAAAGAAAAAGTTATATTTAAAAAAAAATTCCAAGCTAAAACACCGTTGGCTGGAGCTGGCTCAGCGGTTATGAAGAACACTTACTTGCTGCTCTTTCAAAGGACCTGGATTCAGTTCCTAGTACCCACAGGGTGGCTGATGACTGCAACTCCAATTCTAGGGGATCTGAGGCTGTCTTCTGGTCTCCACGGGCACAGGCATGCACACGGTACACATACATACATGTAGGCAAAGCACTCATATATACAGGAAAATTTAAAAACCACCCCTAACCTGGTTCCTGAGACAACTGTCCCCTACCCCTCGTTCTGCTCCTTTGAACACACGGTTCTTGGGGACCCCCAGCCAGATCCCATAGACTCTCCTAGGTGGTACCCAGAGACCTCACTTCCCACATCCCCCACTGACTGCAGCACCTTGACTCCCCAAAACTTACCCCATCTAGTTCATGGCACCCCTACTGTCTTTCTTCCCAATGTCCCCAGAGCACCCCATCCTCTGAGTCACCCCTCTAAATCCTGACTCCAGAAACCCTACATACGTGTAAATGCCCTTAGTTCCATGACTAGAATTCCTTAGCTGAAAGCCCCTTACAATGCCATCTCTGAATCCTTCTCAGGTACTGGCTGACCCATCACCCTGAGACGGTGCACCAGGAGCCCCAACTTGAAGAGGTCATAGGTCGTTTTTGGGCTGCTGTAGCTCAGGAGGGCAACTTTGCCCAGAGGAACCTAGGAGACGCTTCCAGCCTGTGAGCCAGCCCTACCCTGCCGCAGCCCATCCTCCCAAGCCCTTCACTCTCCCCAAGCCCTCAACCCTTGAGCTATGCCAATAGCCTGCCATTCTTGGCCTCCAGACTGAGCCCTAGAGGGCCCGGCCCCCCACTTCCCATGAGCAGTCCAAGTCTGGGCAAGAAGCGGAAAGTGTCCTTGCTGTTTGATCACCTGGAGACAGAGGAGCTGGCTCAACACCTCACTTACCTGGAGTTCCGGTCCTTCCAGGCCATCCGGGTGAGAATGCTTTTCCTGATCTGCCCCTGAGCAGGAAATAGGAACGGGGTGGGGGTGGGGGTGGGGGTGTGAGGGGGAGGAGCTCCCAGCACAGGCATTCATTTGGGATTGTAAATTTTACTATTACTGCTATTGCTGTTTTGTGTTAACAGCCCTGGTAACTGAACCCAGGGTCTTGCCTGTGTAGGCAAGCTCTCTCACACGGAGCTACATCCCCAGCCCAGACTGTAAACTCTTTTGAAACAGGGTATTCCATGTAATTCTGGCTGTCCTGGAACTCTTTATGCAGACCAGGCTAGCCTTGAACTCAGAGATGTCCCTGCCTCTGTCTCCCCAGTGCTGGGCTAAAGTTGTGAGCCACAACTCCTGGCTGCTGATGGAACACTCTTAAGTGGTCAAACCTGGCAGCAGGAGAAAACAGGTTAAGTGGCTGAGCACCAAGCCACCGAGTTCAATTCCCATCACCTGTTCTTACTTTCCTCTTTAAAAAAATTTTTTTTTTTAATTTTACATATTTATTTATTGTGTTTGTGAGACAGAGTGGTTAGAGGTCAGCTTGGAGGTATCCATCTTCTCTTTCTTCCGTGTGGGTCCTAGGAAGCCAGCTGAGGCCCCTTTACTTTCTGAGCCGCCCCAGCAGCCACCTGGTCCCTCCCATCTCACCCCCTTCCTGCAGTTTGCAGATGGTGGGGTCTCGTGTCCGGCTGTGTAACCAGGGGTGACTCTGAACCTTGCTCCGCCCCCTCCATATCTCCAGTGCTGGCATTACCGATGTGTGCCAACACAGCTGGCTCCTACAGCCCTGCAGACCAAACCCGGGGCATTGTGCATGCGAGGCAAGCATTCTCCCAAGGAGCTATGTGCCCACCCCACCTCCCTCAGCTCCTTTACACCGAGCTAGCCTTGAACTTTCCCTACCTCTCAGGTGCCTGTAGATTCATAGAGTTGACACAGTGAAAAAGCCCTTTCCAAGTGCTCGCTGCAGTGTGCGCAGCGGCTCAGGCCTATAAGCCTAGCGCTCGCTCGTGAGGCCAATGCAGGAGGGTGGGAAGTTCAAAGCCAGCTCGGACTACATGAGGCCCTGTCACAGAAATACTTATTGCGATAGAATCACATAGATAAGTGCTCCAGGTGTTTTATCAATTATTTCTCCACCAAGCATTTCAATTCAACGCCTCCGTTCCCTCCTACGTAAAGGTAAAAATGAAAACGGGCTATTAACAGTTCCTACCCCGGAGACCACCAGGGGGCATGGTGCGGTGTAAACACTCTCAGAATAAAACCTCTGAAATCGCTGTATTTCACGTCCCTGAAGCCAACTGCGTGTGTTCTGTGTTGAAACGCACCAGCTGCTGACACCTAGACACAGTTTTGAAGGAAATGGGGACCTGGTTCCTTCAGGGGGGCAGGTTTTCAGATGGGGCTGATGTGCGTGCGTGCGCATGCGTGCGTGCGCTTGTGCGGCGTGGTGGGTACATACTATTGAGCAGAACAAGTAGAAGCTGCTTCAGGTCCTCCTTCCTGCCCTTCCCTTTGCTGACCATGCCCCAGTCAGGCACATTAATAGCGAACACACGGAAGGGAGAAGGGCACACTGATGTCAGGAACCTCCAGCAGCCTGAGCGGAGACTAAGGCTAGACCGTGCTAGGAGCTTAGAGGTTGGGACGCCACAGAGAGGGCACGTGAGCGCCGTGACCCCATCTGACCAATCTTGTCAGCCCCAGGACCTGCGGGGCTATGTCTTACAGGGCTCAGTGCGGGGTTGTCCCACTCTGGAAGGGTCTGTGGGCCTGAGCAACAGTGTGTCTCGCTGGGTTCAAGTCATGGTGCTGAGCCGCCCGGGGCCTGCACAGCGCGCCCAGGTACTGGATAAGTTCATTCACGTGGCACAGGTAAGCCCCCGACCACCTGGTCTTTCTGCTTGCTTTTGTTTCGTTTATTTATTTATTTATTTACTTATTCTAAGACAGGGCCTCTCTCTATGTAACCGTGGCTGCCCAGGAACTTACTATGTAGACCAGGTTGGCGTCAAACTCAAAAAGATCTGCCTGCTCAGAACTGAGATTAAAGGCATGCACTACCTACCACGGCTGGCTTCTTGCTTCTGGGACTTTAGAGTTGGGACAGCTACCTGATCCTCCGTATTCCAGCTGTTCAAGGCTCCAGGCTGTTTTGTTTTTTTTAATATATTTTTTAAGTACTTTAAATTATGTGTATGTGTGGAGGAGGTTGCGAGCTGCCTGGTGGGGGGGGTGCTGGGAACAGAACCCAGGCCCTCTGCAGGAGCAGTATGTGCTCTAACCACTGACCCACCTCTCCAGCCCCTGACCCAGGCCCCAGATCCGGCAGGCCATCGTGTGGTGATGTGAAACATCTGTGCCTCCCCATCCACCACCCCTACCACGTGGCCTCATCTGAGTCCTGACTCCTGGGATTTTAGCTGGAAACTGTGACCTTACATTACAGAGCCAAATCTTGCTTGCCCCCACCCCTTGGCTCTATAATTAGGGATTAACAGTTTCCCAAAGCCCAAGGTCAAAGATGCCTATCCCACAGCAGAGGAAGGATCCATTCCATGACCTCAGCTTTGTATTTCCAGTCCTCAGCCCTCTCTGTGTCTGGAAAGTGACTTTATCACTCTCAGTGATATGTAGATACGGAGAGATTTGGTCTAGTCTCTCTGACCCTGACCCTGAATCAGCTTCCCCTCCCTTCTGGGAAAAGGGAAGCCCTGTGGTCAGGCTCTTTGAATATCTCCAGAGCAAACCACGCCCTTCCTTATAAGCCTTCCTACACTTTGCTTCCTCTTGCTTGGCTAGTTATGTCAGTACTGGGGACTGAACCCAGAGCTTCCTACACCCTAAGTAAGTCCTCTACCACTGAGCCACACCCCCAGCCCCTCACTAGGGGATTCCAGGCAGGGGCTCTATCACTGAGCCACACCCTCAGCCCCTCACTGGGGGATTCTAGGTGGGGGCTCTACCACTGAGCCACACCCCCAGCCCCTCACTGGGGGATTCTAATGCTATACCACTGAACTATATCTTACTAGGCTCTTTAGACCTGGGTTGGGTCTGGCATCAGCCTGGGGCCTCCTTGGCCTAAGCATCTTCTAGTTGGTCCTGCATCACCTCTCTCCGCAGTGACCTCCACCCTTCATGCTTAGAATGGGGTAGGAGAAAGAATTGCCCTGATACCCTGTGGGCCTCCCATTTGTCTGTCTTACTCTCCCGTGTCACCATTATCCTATTCAATTCTTCCTGGTACCCAACTCCCATCCGCGGTCCACGCCGCCACCTGTGTGATTCTCACAGTTGTTTGACTCCTAGGAGCATCAGTTTGATACCTGATACATTTCTGAATTCTCTAATACCTGGCTGGCACCTGTCTATTCTCCAAATCTGTCCAACACCAGGCACATGCCTGGCACCTTGCCAGCCCGACACATGCATCGGCTCACACCGGGTCCACACCTGACCCTAACCCCGGCTCAGCACCCACCCTGCTGCTGTTCTGTGGTACCTCCCACCCCTGCTGTTACCTTCCTTCTAGAGGCTTCACCAGCTACAGAATTTCAACACACTGATGGCAGTCACAGGAGGCCTGTGTCATAGTGCCATCTCCAGACTCAAGGACTCCCACGCCCACCTGAGCCCTGACAGCACTAAGGTAACCCCCTAAATCTCCCCAAAGTCCAAAATGGTGATCTGCCTTGAACCTTCACGCGTTACTCCCTGCATCAGTCCCTACTCCAAGGGCTCTGGAACCAACCTAGGACCTTTATCCTCCACATTCCACAGACCCCTGGCTAGCCCTCTTCTTTCTTCCTGGACAGCCTACCGTAATGTTACACCACTGAGCCATGTCCTGACCCCTCACTAGGGGATTCTAGGCAGGGGCTCTACCACTGAGACACGCCTCCAGCCCCTCACTGGGGGATTCTAGGCAGGGGCTCTACCACTGAGCCACACCCCCAGCCCCTCATTGGTGGATTCTAGGCAGGTGCTCTACCACTGAGCCACGTTCTGACCTCTCACTGGGAGATTCTAGGCAGGTGCTCTACCATTGAGACACGCCCCCAGCCCCTCACTGGGGGATTCTAGGCAGGGGCTCTACCATTGAGACATGCCTCCAGCCCCTTACTGGGGGATTCTAGGCAGGGGACTCTACCATTGAGACATGCCCCAGCCCCTCACTGGTGGATTCTAGGTTAGTGCTCTCACTCTTGGGTCTTTCTGGTCCAGGTTTCTGGAGTCCAGAGTCCACAGAGGAGTCTGTTGCTATACCCACTCCAGAAAGCTCAGAACAGAAACATTCTGGTCCATACCGAGCACTCTCTACACAGGCCCTGCTGGAGCTGACAGAGCTCCTCGCCTCCCACAACAACTACGCCTGCTACCGCCGCACCTGGGCCAGCTGTACTGGCTTCCGGCTGCCAGTCCTGGGTGTACACCTCAAGGACCTGGTGTCCCTGTATGAAGCTCATCCAGACAGGTTGCCAGATGGCCGCCTGCACCTACCCAAGCTGAATAGCCTCTACCTGCGGCTTCAGGAGCTGGCAATGCTCCAGGGACAGCATCCCCCCTGCAGTGCTAACGAGGACCTGCTGCATCTGCTGACGGTGAACTGGGGGCCCTGTGTTGTTGCCTGAGCTCCCTGAAGACCCCAGGGGACCAGTATTTAGAGTCCTGGGCTACTGGGGATCTGCAGGACCAGGACTCTTACTATATAGCCCTTGCTGGCCTAGAACTATGTAGACCAGGCTAGCCCTAAATGTGGCATTCCTCCTTCCTCTGCCTACCACACACTATGGTTCAAGCACATTCACCGTGCCCAGAGAATAGGAGCGCATGCTCAAGACCCTGGATTTGATCCTTAGAAGTGTGCAAAAGATCCTCCAGATCACTTCAGCTTAACTCTACCACATGAGTGCCTTTATTGTGCCCATTTCTTGGATCAGGAAAGCTGAGACAGATCGTGTAGTGTAAGACTGAAAAGTTGAGTTCACAGACCCTGAGACAAGACTGTGTGTACTCGTCAGCGCCCAGAACTGTCAGAAACTATGCGGCTCGCTGTTCTAAACACGAATTTAGCAGGACATGCTGAAACTCCAGCATTCTGAAAGCTAAGAGAGGAAGATCAGGGATTTCAAGCCAGCCTGGGCTATGTGGCATGCCTCAAAAAGGGGGCGGGGAATAGACGATGAGAGGTGGCCCCATGGTTAAGAGCTCTTGCTGTTCTTTTTGAGAACCTCAGTTCCATTCCCAGCATGCACTTGGGTAGCTCACAATTACCTGTAGCTCCAGCTCCAGTTCCTTTCCTGGTGTCTGTGGGCGCCTGCTCATGCATGTCACATCCATGCACACACGCCACAGTAAAAACTGTGGCCTCAGTGGGAACAAGGCGAATCTGGTTTGTGGAGAGGACAGGGTAGAGGGTGTAGCAGGACCAGCCCAAGGGTCTCTGGTTCTGAGAAGAGGATGGGAACAGGGTCCAGGTAGACACAGTAACAAGGAGGAATTTTATGGCCCTGCCCACCCTGCAGCTTTCCCTGGATCTCTTCTACACTGAAGATGAAATCTACGAGCTTTCTTATGCCCGGGAGCCACGTTGTCCCAGGAGTCTGGTGAGCCTTGACCCCTGACCTCTGACCCCTTGCTCAAGCCTAAGCTTTGACTAACTGTGCTCCTCTGTGTTCTAGCCACCCTCCCCCTACAAAGCACCGCTGGTGGTGGAGTGGGCCCACGGTGTGACACCAAAGCCGGACAGCGTGACCTTGGGACAGCACGTGGAACAGCTCGTGGCGGTGAGGAGGAAGTGTGGCCTGGTGGAGGGATGCCTGGTGGGAAAGTGAGCCAAGCCCAGGCCTGGAGCTGGGTGTTCTCGGCCTCACTCTCTCTGTTCCTCTGAAGTCCGTGTTCAAGAACTACGACCCGGAAGGTCATGGCGCCATCTCTCTGGAGGACTTTGAGCGACTGTTAGGCAACTTCCCCTTTGCCTGTCACGGTCTTCACCCACCTCCCCGCCACGGGTAAGAGGCCCTGAAGCCCGGGCCTTCCACCAACAAGGATCCCCAACATGCCACGAGGGGCCTGTCACGCTGACCTGTGGCCTTTGTCCTGCAGGAGTGGCTCCTTCAGCAGAGAGGAGCTGACCGAGTATCTGCTCCGTGCCAGTGCTATCTGCTCCAAGCTGGGCCTGGCCTTCCTGCACACCTTCCATGAGGTCACCTTCCGCAAGCCCACCTTCTGCCACGGCTGCAGCGGCCTCGTGAGCGTTTGGCCCTGTTAGCACCCTTGGGCCCCATCTCCCCTGGATTGTCTCAGCTCCTCACAGCCTAACTAGGGGGCGGTGGCAGGGGAGGGGCAGGGAGGGACTTCAAGAAATGCCCCAGCCTCAGCTATTCCTCACAGTGCATGTAAGCACCGGACACTGCCATTCCCATATTTCTGAGTACGCACCAAACTCTACGTGATGTCAGGTCATCTTCACCCAGACAATGGCCAAGCTGTGAATACTATCCAAAGTCCTGAGTGATTCCCAGAACACTGAAAATCTGCAAACCTGGGTAGATTATGTCGAGCAGGAAAGTGCACTAAAATCCAGGGTTGTCCTCAGCTACCTAGTGAGTTTGAGGTCAGCCTGGGCTACAGCCTTTTAAAAAACACTAACATAGCCAGGCAGTGGTGGTGCACGCCTTTCATCTCAGGACTCGGGAGGCAGTGGCAGGCTGATCTCTTGAGTTTGGGGCCAGCCTGGGCTACAGAGTGAGTTCCAGGACAGCCAGGGCTACATACAGAAACTCTGTCTCAGAGAGAGAGAGACCGAGAGCTAGGCAGGCAAATGAACAAACACCAACGGAGCTGGAGAGCTGGCTCAGCAGGTAACGTAACTTGGCTGCTCTTGCCGAGGAACTGGGTTTGGTTCCCAACACCTGCATGGGGCAGCTCACAACTGACTGTAATTCTGGTTCCAGGGGATCTAGTGCCCTGAGGCACTGAGGGCACCAGCATGCATTTGTTGCACACACAGACAAGCAGCATGCACACATACACCTAAAACAAAATAAACACATCTGAAAAAGAGGAAGCAGTAACCATAGCTGGGCCTAATGGCCCATGCCTGTAATAACAACATGTCGGAGACTGAGGCAGGAGGATTGCCACATGTTTGAAGACATCCTGAGCTATATATGGAGCCCTCGACCAGTTTCAGCTGCAAAAGGAGTGAGACCTTGTCTCAAACCAAAATGGGCCAGCTAGGTAGCTCAGCAGGTAAAGGCGCCTGCTGACCAGCCCAGGAACCAGTATTCCATCTCCAGGGCCCCGTGAGGCGGAAGGAGAGAACTGATTCCATGAAGTTACCCTCTGACATTAACACATGCACTGTGACATGTAAACATGCATGCACACACAGACAACAGACATACCTATACACAGGTACACACACAGTAGTCATACAAATTTTTAAAAGAAGTCACTCAAATTATTTCTCAAAGGACAGCAGAAAAATAAAAAAAAACAAATTTAAACACCAGCCTCGAGCTGGGTATGATGGCGCACACCTTGAATCCTGGCGTCTAAAAGGCCCAGGCAGGCAGATCTCTTGTGAGACTGAGGCCAGCCTGATCTACATGTGAAGCTCTGGGTCAGCCTGGGCTACACAGTAAGACTCTGGATCTAAAAAACAAAACAGAACAAATCAGTTTCTGACCCTTCTATAACCCTGGACCATCCAGATGTCGGCTTTTGGAGATAGGGTCTTTCCATGTAGCTCAGGCTGGCTTCAAATTTGTTTTTTTTAGGGTGGGGGATATATAGCTCAGTGGTAGAGTGCTTGCCTGCCATGCACAAGGTCCTGGGTTCAAACCTCAGAACACACACACACACACACACACACAAAATTGGTGATGTAGCCCAGGCTTGACTCGATAACTCCCAGTCTTACCTCAGCCTCTTGGGATCACAGGTATGTGTCACCACATCTGGCTTCAAATTCTTGATAGTGGACAAATCTCAGTCACCAGCTCAGGCCTAAGTCACAGATCTCATCATTTACTTACTGCTAGGTCTGCACTCAACACAGCCTCTGAGCTGGGGCAGTTCCAGGGTCTGGAGACACCAGTGGACCACACAGTCCCTGCCCACAGAATGTGCATTTCTGCTAACTCAGTTTACCCAATTCTTACCTCCTACGTGATGCCCTGGGTTCGAGATAAGCTCTAAGTTCCTATCATGTTGGCTAATTCTCCGAGCCCTGAGACATCCCGACCTCCCTCCCTCTCCCGTGCCTCCTCCTCCTCCAGCCCAGCTAACCAGTTCTGCTTCCTTTCCCCAGCTCTGGGGTGTCACCAAGCGAGGTTACCGTTGCCGAGGTAAGTGTGGTGCCCTCGAGCGGGAGGGGGACTCTGGGCCTGCAGGCAAGGAAGAGTGAGGTGCTCAAGGGGCCCTCCCCTCCCCCCCAGACTGTGGGCTGTGTTGTCACAGACACTGCAAGGATCAAGTGAGAGTGGAGTGCAAGAAAAGGGCGGAGCCTAAGGGTGACCCGGGCCCCCCAGGAGCGCCAGTGCCGGCCACACCACTTCTTCCCTCCAGCTGTGGTAAGACCCGGCGGTGCTGGAAGGGGGCGCCCAGAGGACGGGGTTCATCCCTGGGGTTGTGGGGTCCTTCCTGTCGTAGCCACGTCTCTTCCACCCATCGCATCTCAAAACAGGCTCTGAGGAAAACCTCTCCTGTGCGCTATCCCCGGATCCCCGGTCGGGCGGCCGCCTGCGCAATGCGTGGACCCAGACGGAGTCCTCACACTCTTCCTGGGAGCCAGAGATGGTAAGGAGTCCCTGGCCGGATCCTGGAGAGGCAGGCCGTTTGCCTGGGGAAACCAGACATATCTGGGAATCACAGGCCAGTGAAACCACGTAAAAATCCTCAGTTGCCCGGATGGTAGGGTATACCCATCAGGACTAAAAGATTTTTTTTTTTCCCTGAGATGATATCTCACTCTGCGTCCGAGTTGGCTTCCTGTGCTGTGGTAGAACGCTGACCCAAATCAGCTTGGGGAAGAAAGGGTTTATTTGGCTGGCACTCCCGCATCATGGTCCATCTCTGAGGAGAGTCAGGGCAGGAAGCTGGGCAGGAAGGAGCCTGGAGGCAGGAACTGAAGCAGAGGACATGGGGTTGTGCTGCTGGGTTGCTTGCTCAGCTTCCTTAATCACAGGACTCAAGGCCGCCTCCCCGGGAGGGGTGGGGCAGTGGGGTGGGCCTCCTACATTAATCATTTGTCAAGAGAAGGCCCCAGAAACACGCCCACAGAGCGGTCTGATGGAGGCTTCCCAAGCGACTCGACTTTGTGCCAGGTTGCCAAAGCCTAACTGACTCACCTGTAACCCAGGCTGGCCTCAAATGCACAGCCCTCCTGCCTTCTCCTCAAGCGTGACATAGGCATGCAGTGGAGACACTGACTAGTCTTTAATCTTGGCAGAGAAATAGCAGCAGTCATGACCCACTCAGTGGACCAAGGGTGGGTAGCTACTAGCACAGGAAAAAAAAAAGGATTTAGGGAGGAAAACAAACAAACGAAGCTAGGTGGTGCAAGCCTACAATCCTAGCACTGAAGAGACCAAGACAGGAGAATAGCCACGAGTTCAAGGGAAAGCCAGCCTATACCCAGTGAGGAGCCAGGTCAGACTGTCACAGCGAGAGACCCTGTCTCAAAAAGAAGAAGTAAAGTGAGAAGATGGCCAAGAACACTCACCTGTCCGGGTATCCTGGGCACGCTCTCCAGGGTCAGGGTCAGCAGCATCTGACATGGAACATGGTAACCCACACGCGTACATAAATAAATAAGGCCAAAAACTGTCGGGAACTACAATAAATATTATTGGAATAATTTCCACTCCTGAAAGGCAGAGATTTCATCTGGGGAGTATTGGCTCATTTCCTCAGCCTCAATCTGAGTGAGAGAGATACTGGTTCTAGTTGTGAACCGACCCCTAGAGAAATGAAATGTCCCTCACTGTGGATTCTTCCTCCCTCCAGGTGCCCTTCCCAGCACGAGTTCCGTCGTGCAAAGCTTCCTCGGATCCCAGTGCCCGAACAGCGTCTTGACTCCTTTCCCTCACTCCCCTATGCCTCTTCCATACCCACTCTGCCTCTGCCGAAGCACCCATCGTCCTTTGCGCCGCCGTCAGTCGCGCTCCTTTTTCCTCGCTTAGCATCTGCGGCTCTGTGTTGGATGCACGTGGACTCCAGTTGTGTCGTCTCCCCTATTCCCAGATGAGGAGCCTAAAGCTTAGTAAGGTTGGGCTTCAAGCCCGAAGTGTGGGAGGCAAGAATCACGCGTTTGAAAACTGAAGCTCTGAACCAGTGGACCACACGGACACGGGTGAGGAGCTCGTGAGAGCTCTAACCGCTGTCAAGAGAGAGGCTGCGTGGGCAGTGTGGGGGAGACATCTTCCCCGCTCAGAGCGTGCCGCAGCTCGCTCAGGGTTTACAGTGTTTTACAAGAAGTGTCCCCACCACCTGCCTTCCCTTTCCACCTCCTGCCTCGACTCTTCCTCTTCCACCTACGCTGGCCTCTGTGTTCCTAGACCACGCCCTGAAATGCTCCTACCCCAGGGCCTTTGCACTAGCTATAACTTTTATCTGGAATGCTCTTTGCCAGAGGTCCATATGGCTCACCTGCTCTAGAACTTTGCTTAAGCGGCATCCCCTTGAGGAGGCCTCCTGACCTCGGAGGTGTCACACATACGTGTTCGGACCCGCCCTGCTTTATCTTTCTCTGTGGGTGCTTTGGTCCCCTAACAAACTAGACATGTCACCTATTTATCCTGCTGAAAGTCTGCCCCGCCTCATCAGGGTCGGCCCCTGTAAAGTGTCTTCCCCACACCCACATGAAGAGCAAAAGGCTTGTCCAGAACTTGGGGGGGGGTGTGCAGAACCACCCCCCTGCCCTTCCACAAACCCCACACATCCCTGAGCTGGTCCCTACAGAAACAGATCCTATTACCATCAAAAAATTAAATTTATTTTTCAGACAACATGGTTCATAGTGTTGAGTGGCAGGTGGGTGTAGAGCATTCAGGAACTCTAAAACAGGGAGGGCTGGGCTCAGGTGCCCAGGAAAACCCTCACAGTGACTCCCCCAAAATCACCAGTGGCAGGAGCACCTGACAGGACCTCCTCCGCCTGACTCTCCCAGACCTTTCACTACTTCTTCTTCTTCCGGCGGCCCCAGCGCTGTTGGCCAGCCTTCCCTCTTCCTCTGTCTTCTCTCCGGCTCCTCCAGGTAGGCATGGGGGCCTCTAGCTCACCTGGGCGCCCCCCACGGTCTGGCACATCACCCATAAGCACCTGAGAATTGATTAGACTTGAGTTTCAGTAGGAGGTTAAAAAAAAAAAAAAAAAAGAACCAGATGCACTAGTCCATACGGTCATCCTAGCTTTTGTGAGGTAGAGGAAGGAAGACTGGGAGTTCAAGGCCAGCCTCTTGACTACATAGTGAGTTGGACGCTACCCTGGGCTACATGAGAGCCTATCTCAAAAAAAAAAAAAAAAAAAAAAAAAAAGGCAGAAGACAAAATATAGGAAATTTCTTTCTAGCTGCCCTGTGGCCTGGGTAGTTTAAGACCAGTTAAGGTCAGAGGCCAGGAACCAGGGAGAACACTGGACCAGGGGGAACCTCAAAAGGCCAGTTTGAAGGCCAAGGATGTCTAGAATCTTCCTTGCCCCAGGTGTGCCCACCTTGTTGATGGCACAGCTGGTCCCTCGTCGGGCACCCACACCGGTAGCTGGGACCAGACGAGAAAGGTCAGCTCGGGCAGCCAGAACGTGTGCGATAGAGACATCGGATTCTGGAGTCAGGAGCTCTCGAATCGGGAACAGCACCGCCCTCATGGCCTCTCCCTGGGCCTGCAGCGGGGGAAAGGGCACACATGGAGCAGGTGCCCAGAGCTCGTCCCTACTCGGGGGTCTCACATGCTTTGGAAGGGGTCATTCTCCAAGGTACATGTGCTGTGGTGGAGAGCTGGGCATGGTGGCGCAGACTCATCTCAGAATGAGGGGAGCTAAGGTAGAAGCACTAGGGGAGGCTAAAGGATCAAGAGTTCAAGGTCATCGCCAGCTACAGAAGACAGTGCTTCTCACTTCCCAGGGTCACCTAAGACCATCTATCTGCATATCAGATATTCACATTGCGATTCGTAGCAGTAGCAAAATTATGGTTATGAAGTAGCAACAAAAATCATTTTATGGTTGTGGGGGGGGGGCTCTCCACTACACGAGGAGCTGTATTGAAGGGTTGCAGCATTAGGAAGGTTGAGAACCACCTTTCTATGACATAGAGCTGGGTGACGGTCAAGGCCACAGGGCACCACCCTTGGAAAGGGTTCCTGCAAGTCCCGTTACGCTGACTCAGAGTGCCAGGTCTACCCCGCCAAGCTCACGTGTTTCAGCCCCCAAAACCATAAGCCGGAATGAACTTATGAAGGGCCCAGTTTCTGGCATTTTGTCATGGCAACGTATCCGCTGCCCTTTCTCACCTCTGGAAGCACCGGACACGCACATGCTGTGCATACATATGTAAAAACCACTCATCCACATATAATAAACATGAGTAAATCCCTTAAAATGATTCTAAAACGTGGGGCGGATGGCTCGACAGTTAAGGGAACTTACTGCTCTTTGTGGAAGACTTGGGTTCAATTCCCAGTACTCACATGGTGGCTCACAAACATCTATCTCTTTAGTTCTGAGGGATCTAGCACCCCCTCCTGGCCTCTCTGGATACTGCACATATGCACATGAGCAAAACACACATAGAAAAAAAAAAAAAATCTTAGCGGTTCTAGTGTGGCCTGGGGCCCTGGGATCCCCAAGAGAGTAATATTCCTAGCCCTTGAGCTTCTTCCCTGCAGCTCTGCTTCCCAAAACGGCCTGCTTATTTTTGCTAAGGTCCTCACACCTCTGCCCGGTCACCCCAGTGGAAAGCAGACGTGGTGAGGTCAAGGCGTTTCAGGAGGAGGCAGCGGCGGCAGCAGTACTGTTCTGTCAGGCCTTGGGACAGAGACTCCAGGGCTTCCTGGAAGAGAAGGTCTCAGTCACACCAAGGGCCCCACCTCTGGGTGAGGATGCTGCTCACGGCTGTTTCCACATGTTCTTACCCATTGCGATGCATCCAGTGGGGAGTTAAGGAGGGGCTGCATGGAATCTGGGGGCAGGGAAGGCAGCAGCTCAGAGATCTGGTGGAAGAAACCATCAGGAGCCAACAGGACAGAAACAGGAAGGACTCCCCCCTTAGGGAATCCAGTCCCCCTCTGCCCTATGAACCCAGGTCTCAGAAGCCACAACGGTGCCAGTAGTTTTTGTCAACTTGACACAAATCTAGACACACCCGAGGAAAGGGAATCTCAACTGAGGAACTGCCTCCATCAGAGTAAGCATGCCTGTTGGGGTGTGAGGGCCTAGCCCACTGTGGGTAGTGCCAGCCCTAGGCAGATGGGCCTGGGCAGTTTAGAAAGGTAGCTGAACAAGCCAGGAGAGAGCTAGTAAGCAGTGTTGCTCCATGGTCTCAGCTTCAGTTCCTGCCTTGGTTTCCTTCAACGATGGGCTATATAGCTTGTAAACGGAAATAAACCCTTTCCTCCCCTAGTTCCTTTTGGTCAGTGTTTAACACAGCAACAAACAGTGACCAAAGCTCTAAAACCATTCCTGTCATTGGGCCATTAAGAGGGGACTCTTTGTACCTTGTCATGAAACTCCCTAAGTAGCTGGCTGGCCAGGGTTCCACGCAGGGGTGTAGGGAGCCCCAGGGCTTGAAGAGTTAGCATCAGTTCCTGAACCCCGCCATTTCCCGCCTCTGTCCCTTCTCCAAAGGACGGCGGAGGGCTAGGATCCAGCCGGAGCCGTAGATGCAAGAGGCGAGCAGCCTGGAGCTCGGAGCAAAGAAAGCCTAAAAATAGGAAGAGATCCCTGTCCAACTAGAACCTAGGCCCCTCCCCCAGAGGGGCCCCACCACTTCTTCAGCTTCAGAGCCACCAGGCCGGCCCATCTAACTCAACCCATGAAAGCTTTCAGAGGCATTTATCAGAATTCTAGTCCCAATCCTACCCTATATCCACCATCCACCTGCGGCCTTCACGCCCGCCTCAAAGCTTTGGCCACGCCCCCGGAGGCCCAGACCCCGCCCACCCGGTGACCCCGCCCACTCCCCGGGGCCTTCCAGGCTCACGCAGCAGGCGCAGGCCGCCGCCGGGCTCCCGCAGCGCGGTGGCGCAGTCTCCGCCGCAGAGCGCGCGATCCGGACAGTGCAACGCCCGCAGCAGGCCGGCCAACTGCCGCAGGAACTCTTCCTCCCGCGTCCGGGCCTGCGGGTGGAGGAAGCCATCAGGGAGCGGCGTGGGCGGCGGGACCCGCGGTTCCGCCCGCCGTCCACGCAGCTCCTCACGCACCGTAGCCGGCGCCCAGCACCGCGGTGCTCTCCTCTCGCCGCTCCAGAGCTCCCAGAGCCGTCAGCTCGGCCGCCAGCCGCGCGCACAGCGCCCTGAAGTCCGCACACGCGGGACCCCGAAACACCGCCTCCGGGACGGCACCGTACCTGCGGCGGGCGCGCGTCAGTGCGGGTCCCTCCGCGTCCGTGTCCCGAGGCGAGTGCGCCCTTCCCGCACCTCCAGCCACCACCGAACCCCTTACCCCAGAGTCAGCAGGTCCCCGGCCACCGCGGTCCCATCCATGGCAGCTTTGCCTGGGGACCCCGGGCGCGCGCCCCCTTCCGCCCGGGACAGGCTCCGCCCCGAAGACGCTTTCTCCCCACCCCACCCCGCGTCTATCCAATCACATTCTTGTGCGAAGGCGCTTCGGCGCTCCGATTGGCTCGGTCGCCCGCCCCACGCGCCCCTCAGGTAACTTGTCCAGGGTTGTAAATTTTACAGCTTGAGGTTAGGATCCCCGAGGTCGCTGGAAGCTTGCGTAGCCCTTCTGTCCCGGACATAAAAGCAAAAAGCATCTCGTTTTCCTTTCCCAGTTTTTGCTTTTCTAAATTTAAATTTGTGTGTGTGTGTGTGTTGCATGTTTGAGGCAAGATCTGTGCATGTATCTCAGGTCCTGTTTCCTTCTTCCACGCGTTGGCTGATTGGCGTGAGCCACGCCCGGTTGCCCTTTGCTCTTAAAGCATGCCAGACCGAAGCCCATCCAACTTGTTTCCTTTTCTTCTACATTAGGGTGAGGATGATGTCAGCACATGCTCACACCCTCTCTCCCACTACAGCTAGCCCCGCCTTTCCCCACATCACTGTGGGCTCCTGTACTATCCCTCCTCGGAGCAGGCGCCATTGTGAAACTGCATCCAAGGGGAGTGGCAGGCAGACAGGACTGGTGTTTGACTTCACCGTTAGCCAGCTCATGTCTCTGTCGTTTTGGTTTCCATCTGTGTAACTGAGGCTCGAGGGTAATACACATTAAAATTTTTATGTGTCTGATTGTTTTACGCGTGCGTACACTTGACTCCTTTTGGTGCTGGCCCTTAACCCAGGCTCTTGCTGTGTGTTCTACCACTGAGCTACATCCCCAACTTTCTTTCAGACTTCATATGTAAGTCTGTGGACTGGGGCTGGATGGCTCTCCAAGAGCACCTGTTGCTCTTATGGAGGATCTGGGTTCAGTTCCCAGCAACCACACAGCAGCTCACAGCTACGGCCCCAGTTCTAGGGGATCTGACACCAGGTAACCAGATGGTGCACATACACACACATATATAAGCAAACACTCATAAAACACAATAAAAAATTTTAAAAAAATACTATCGACCCTCAACACATCCGTTACACACACACACACACACACACACACACACACACTCTTTCTCTCAAATACAGTACCTGCACTACCAGTGCCTCCACAGGAAGAATCTCAAGAACCTTCCATCAGCCTGCTGTCCCCCAAAGGCCTTCCCCACACAGCTACAGGTAGCCTTTGAAAATCCAAATCATACTCGGGGCCCATCCTGTGCCACCATCTCACTCAGGGTAACAAAGTCCATACGGTGTCACGCAAAGCCTAGCATGCTTTTCCACCCTCCTCTCCCCAGGACTCTCCTTAACTCTACCCCTAACTTGCCAGATACATCCCTACCTTAGTGACTGGTGTGGCTGAACCCTGCACACACCCACAGGGCCCCTCGTCTTCTGCAGGGTTCCACTCAAGTACCTGTTGTCCACTGCAGGGTATAACTGGCAGTTACCAGTGACACGGAGCTTTGATACATGCTAGATGGTCAGTAAATGTACTTGAGTGACTGGCCATACATAATCCAGCTAATGGCCAGACTGGTACTAAGGGTTGTAGAGAGAAAGAGCATAAGTCCAGCGCTTCTAAAAACAAGTGGACAGGACGCACCGATGCAAATAAAGACCAGGCTGAGACACTGTCACAGATATTTCTTGGAGCAGATCTCAAGTCCCCTCTCCCAATGACAGAGCTGGGTCTTTGGCCCCATCTTCCCTCCATTTCAGCCTGCACTGACACTAACAATATTGAGGTCACAGACTGGCTTGGAACCAAGATCAGGAAGATAAATGCTGGCGTGCCTCCCCTCCCCCCCCCGAAATCTCGGGGGACAGGGCAAGCATCCAATCTGAGGGGCAAGCAGCTGGGAAATTGGGCCTGGGGGCTCCAGGGTCTGAGGTCTTCCTGGCTCCCAGGGTTCAGCCCTTCATGCACCCCGGATATGGGGGCAATGAAAGGTTATCATGGATCAGAGGTGGGCATCAGCAGGGAACAGGCTGGGGAACCTGGAAGAGGGGGTGACTGGAGATGGGGACCGGGGAAGCTTCCCCAGCCCCCACTGCCTAATCTGAAGATCTCACAGCACCATACAGCACTCTGGTCCCCAATCCCATCCCTTCCCAAAACGAGGTAGGTTAAGAATGGAGCTTCCCCGCTCACCACGGAAGGGGGAGACCGAGGCACAGAGAGGGGGTGGGGACCCAGGCTGCCCCAACCCCCAGTCCCTCCGCCCTCAGCTCTGGTAGGTCTGACAGTGATGAGAGCTGAACAGAATGGGGATGGGAGGGGCACCCCCACTCCCCACTATCTCTCACCACCCATCCCAGGGTCTGGTTGGGAGAGCTGAATCACAGGTTCCGGATACAATAAATAGTTAATAATTTAAAGGAAGTGACACAAATATTAATCCCTTGAATCCCCACAAGGCCACCCGAGTCTGGGTAACGAGGAATGGTGCAGTGCACATACTTAGGGCCAGATGGAGGTTCTAAGCCCATAAACTATTGAGACTGTCTTGGCTCTGAGACTTTGGTTCCCCTATCCAGATCCTAGGTACAGAGGACACCCCACTCTACTTAGGGAAAAGAGGCTGTGGCACCCCTCTTTCTCCAGAAGAAAAGCATGGCAAGGGTCACAAAACACTTCCAAGCTTTCCAAAACAACTCCGAACCGGGATGGAAGGGGTTAACAGATGGACCTAAATGAACTAGGGGGGACACACACACCCCCCCTCCCCCGGCATGGGAGAGCTGCAAGGTTTGGAATGACGGGGCTTCTGTGGAGCAATAGCCAGCCAAAAGGAACTATTGTGCAAACTGGAGAAGCATAGGCCTTCCTCGGTGTTCCTGTTAGACCAGCAGATCGGAGAGTTGCAGGCAGGCATACCCCTGCAGCTTGCCTGCCTTTGCTTAGCCGACAGCCTGGCCAGTTCTCTGTGGCAATGCTAGGCCTTAGCGGTGGGAGTGGGAAATTGCAGGGTGGTCCTGGATTCCAGGAATCTTGAATTCACACGGGTGCAAGTGTCAGCCATAACCACCCTGGGATAAAGGGGGAAATCTGGATATTGCTGGACTCTGGAGTTTTATGGGCCTCTATGTGGCAGGATTCATGGGGCATCAATGCTCAGAAGGTATATAAGGGCTTGGGGGGGGGGGGTTCAGGTGCTGAGGTACCTGGGGGCTTTCATCAGTCTAGAAGTACTTTTAATTCAAGAAAGTCTGGAGACTAAAGGTGTTGGAACCCTGCGACACCTCATTCCTGAATGTCTCTGGTATGGAAAGACCAAGGTCTCAGGTCACAAACAATCCCAAGATGCGAGGACTCCAGTCCTGAACCCAGGGGCCGACGGAATCTGAGTCTTAGACCCAACGCTCTGAAGTACCCTGGAATTGCTCTAGAGCTGAAAGTCAAGGGATTACCATGACCACATCGTCGGAGATCCTGGCCCCCACCAGAGTGCAGGTAGAAGCCAGCCAGTATTTCCAGAACATTTGGGGAGGTCTTAAAATTCAGGCCCAAGGGAAACCGCAAGGCTGAGTCCTTGGAACCAGTGCACTGGGCCCGAAGTGCTGGTGGTGGCCTTCAGCCATACACACGAGGCAGGCACCTCAGAGCCTATCCCGGGTTCTCAAGAACTTCTGGCCTCAGGGGCAGGGCAGTCCCTGGCTCCTAGAGCATCTGGACCCTGCTGAGCTCTGAAAAGGACTTCCAAAGTCATTCTGGTCAGAAAACACTTCAGGTTTGAGGATACCTAAGGACTCACTCAGTGCATTTTAAATCTGGGCTACTAGGAAATCTGTGGGTCTCTTGCACATGAACTGAGGAGGGCAAGCAGGAGTGGGTAGACTTCAGGCCAGTATCTGTGATTCCAAACCACCCTGCTGTCTCTGACCCAGGAGGGTTTGGTGTCTCCGGATCCTGAGACTACAAGAACATCCAGATGTAGGTTTACCAGGCCTCGGGTGAAAATTCAGGGCCGTTTCCTGGTGATTCTGGTCTCTAAATCATTTGATATAGGGTCAGGTTTTAGCAACCCCTGACTAAATTGGGACCCATAATATGAGTGTTCGCAATGTCAAGTATAACCTGGAGTCTGGGCTGGGCATTTAGAAAGAGAGTCAGGGTCCAAGATCCCTGGCTCTCAGGAATGAGCTCCCCCGCCCTCTGAGATGCAATGTTTGGAGATGTCATGAATCTCCTTACTAGGGAAGAAGGAAGAATCCAAAATTCAGGACCCCTGGGTCCACTCGACAGACATCCTGACGAAGCTGAGTCTGGGATCTCAGTCCTAGGTTTGGGGTCCAAGGTACCAGATCTGGGATCTCTCAAATCCACTCAAGCTCCAAGTTCCAGATGTACCTAAGTTTGGGTTTTAGGTACTCAAGAGTTCAGGGTCCTGGACCCTCCGTTTTGGTCTTTGGACCAATTCAGACCAGACCAAGATCCTCACCGTGCAGCTTCCTCATGACGACCACCGCAGCCCGCACAGCCACAACGCGCCGCTACCCAGTGACAGGCACGCAGGGGCGCATAGCAGCAGAGGCAGGGCACTGCCAGGGACAGGGCGGCCAGAGCGGCCCAGCGCGCGGCAGGACGCGGGTGGCCTGGCTCACAAGCACAAGGGTCCGAGAAGTCGCCCTCGGCGTCCGACAGACAGTGGTACAGCAAGCTCTCCGCGCACCACAGGCAGCTGAGCCTGCGCACTAGCAGGCGCCCTGGGTCCGGAGCCTCTGCGCAGCGACCACCTCGCCCATCCCGCACGGCGGCGGAAGAGTGCTCGGCAGTGTACACAGCGTGCAGCCTCCTCGGCCTCCGGGAGGCCTTGGCTGGAGCAGGGGTGGGGCCCGGGCCCGGGGGTGGTCGAGCAGGGGGTGCAGGGGGTGCAGCCTCAGTGAGAGGGCAGGAGTGACACTGGGGGACCCAGGGCTGCACCCCTCAATGCACCAGTCTTGGCGAAGCGCACGAC
>JAMJFZ010001812.1:0-108103 GCA_026225945.1 Cricetomys ansorgei | reverse complement strand
AGGTAGGTCTTAGGTCTCTTCTTCCTCATCTTTGCTTTATCAGTCTGTTTTAGACTCATCAGACTCTGATAAGGACTCATCAATTTGTTTTAGATAGGGCACATTCCACCCAGAAAAAGACCAGAGGAAGAACAGGGCTTTAAGCAACCATTCTGTCCCCATGATTAGGCTGCTAGACCAATGATAAGACCTGCTTCTCTTCCAATACTAAGATGCTCAGCTTGGTCTTCCTAACTGGGATTGAGACACCCAGTCTTTCTATGTGTTGTCATTCTGTGGAGATTGGCCACTCCTTCTTGCTGAGGTTACCGGGTTCACAGTCCATCCCTGTCCACAAAGAGCATACCTCTGCCTCCTTCATGGATAGTAATGACTGTAGAAAAATGGCAGTCACTCAGATAGCAGGGACGTGTCACAGTAGCCAGTGTGTGGAAGCATGGGCCCTGGCCCATGCTAACGGGTAATAGCAGGCATGGAATGGAATGTGCCCAATGTTGCAGTGCCTAAAGAGAGTATGGATCCTGGTGACCTGAGGCATAAACTTGGGTCTCTATTTCCCCCATTTACAGAATGAGACCGGGAGCAACAATTCGTACCTTGCCACAAGAGAGGACAGCTGGACACCAGAACAAGAGAACAAAGAGTTCTGTGTGACATTTGGTGCCATCACATGGACCTTGCTGTAGAAGCATTGCTTCGGCTTGATGTCCCCATCGAACGATACACAGAAAGCTGATGCTGTCTGTGAACCCTGCTAGGGCACTACTCCACCCAGGGGGTAAAGAGTCTGCCTTTTCAGTCACTGTCCTTTAGACATACCAAGTTAGGTCAGCTGTAGGTCTGCAGAGGGCGTTTTGGTGGCAGTAGAAGGAGGGATTCAGGATTAGTTTAGGTTTAGAGTATCCTTAGGCAGTATTCTCACCCCGTGTATGTGTGCATGTACATGTAACTGCCCGCTGATGAGTGTGCCAGGCAACCCTCAAGCACCTTTCCTGTGTTCCGACTGGCTTCCCGGGAACATGCGTCAGAGTCACAATTTCAGAGGGTCGGTCTGTGGTTGTGTAATGCCATGCACTTGGGGAAGACATCAAGACATCAGCAGAGTATGGATGGGGGGAGGGAAGGGGGATGCAGGAAGGATCTGCATCCCCTGGGGCAGGCTGCAACCCCAAGGATGCCCAAGCTAATAGCTTCCTTCCTCCAAATTAGCCCCAAATCAACAATGCCAACATTTTATGAATCCACAAAGGGTCTGATCCCTTGATTACGTCAGAGCCCTTGGGAGCCAGTGACTTGCCCCAAGTCCATCGCCTGGCAGCCAAGTGCTACCCTGTACATGAGGCTGAGGAGGACAGTTAATATTCAAACTATGACAGGTCCCTCTGTTGCTGTGGCCATTGCTGAATTCTGCACTCTTCTGTAGCCCCTCTGACTGCTGGCTAGACCCCAGAAGTATGTCTTGAATGCCTGCTAACCTACATACATTGTCCTCGAGGGAGGGGCATTGCCACAGTCACAGAGGGCAGTGCTGGTGAGACAGGTCATCCAGGCCTCCTTAAGAATTGTGGGATACTGCAGACAGACAGTCCTGGATAACCTGGCTCGAGCTTGGCCTTGGCTGAAGTGTCGGCCCAGTCAGTGAGCAGCTGATACAGGCAATGTAGATGATTGGCCTCTCATCCCTTCTCTGATGAGCCGTTCTGGCCACACAGTTTCCCATGGGGTCAGCTGAGGCCTTTGGCAAGATAGCCTCTCAACTCCGATTAGTCATTTCTGATTCTTCCTCCCTACCTTTCATTCCCTAGGCTATAACCCAGTAAGCAGCACCCAAGAACCTTCCTGAGTGCTCTTCCCCAACTAAGACACGGATTCCCAGTGTACACCAGGGAGAAGGTCTGAATCAAAGTGTGGAAGCTGGGGCCTTCAGAAGTGTTTTCACTGTTCCCCATCTTGAAGTCAGCTCCTGCAGATGACCAATCCCTGTGGTCCCCCACTCCCTATGGTCCCCCACTCCCTGTGGTCCCCCAATCCCCATGGCCCCCCACTCCCAGCGGCCCCCACTCCATGATTCTCACCTTGTCCTGTAAATTCTCCTCTTCCACATCCTGCCCCCCCTCCCCCCTTATCAACATGGATTCGCCTCTGGATTGCAAATTCCATCATCTTCCCTTGGGAATGGATAGTGTTTCCTGGTACCAGGGCAGGAAATGGTAAGTGGTGCCCGGACCCAGCTGGCCATTCAACAGCCTCTGAGCGAGGACGGAGTGGTTCTGATGATCAGCTTCGAGGATAGAATTTGTCATCTCATCGTCATCTTTCCACCCTTTCCAAGTGTATTAAGTTTCTAATTATAGAGCATCCATTTTTAGGTGTTAATGAGCCTAACCAAGTCAAGAGAAAATTTCAGTGATAAAGTTTAAACAAACAAACAAAAAAAAAAAGGTCCGAATCCATCACATGTTCTGTGCTTTGCTTGGGATGGCTGTGAGTCAGCTTGTTCTGGCATTTACAACTTCTGCGGGGTGTGTGTGTTTTTCAAAACTTCTTAAAGAACATACATTACTTTTGTAAATGAAAAAACTGGCAGTTTATTAAGTAAAGTCCCCTTCACCTCCCTAATATATCCTGTGCGTGTCCCCAGTAGCTACAGGAAGAAAACTCTCCTGTTTGCGACTTCTCTGAAATGAGCACCCAGCACAGCCTCCCGGCAGGACTGGAGGCTTTTCGGCCAAGACAGAAAGAATCATTAGAGACTGGAGCAGAGCATATTTCATGCTGGGGTCATACTCTCAGAACAGTGCCTTTTTTTTTCCCACTGTGAAGATGTGAGTATAACAGGGCCTGGCTGGGGGGATTTTTATCTTCCTTCCTACAGAGGCTCATTTACATAACAAAACATTAGTGAGTGTTTAGCCTGTGCTCTTGCCTCTTTCTAAGCAGGGCCTCAATAGAAATATGTCAGAAGTAAGTGAACTCGACCAAGAGAGGCGTTTTCATCCAGGGAGGGAAAAAAAGTAAGTGAAATATGCGGTCACCAAGGAAGGGCCACCATGTTTTATTTTGTAATTATGAAAATTTGTCTCTTTTGACAAGTGAAATGAATTTAGGCACTCAGGCATGGGGAGAAAGTTGAACCGTCTGAAAATTAAATCAAAGTGAAAATGAAAAATATAAATGGGTGTTTCATATTCACTAACGGGGGGGAGTCATCTTTCAGAGCTGACATTTTGAAGCAATCCCCAAGAAACTTGATAGCTCATACCTCCAAGTAAATTATGGTCCTGAGCAGTATGGAAATAATCAAGAATGTTTGTTGTTTTTAAATAAACGCAATAAATCTGGAGTGGCGTCAGCAGCCCGGAGTGGAGAGAGCACCGTGTTAGACCCTGAGATGCTTGGCATGCTGGGATATCAGGGGAGACACACGGCGCGGCAGGCATGCTCAGACACAGCCCTCGCGGATGACAGCGTGGCGTGGGCCGAAACGGGGGATGCCCAACGGAAAGGGGCTCACATATGGATGGCCCCGCTGTGTTGTCCATGTGCAACACAGGCAGCTCACTTCCTTTCAAAAGGGCAAGTGCGTGGGCAAGACTCTGCCTGCCAGGGGTGCTGAATAACCAAGGAGGGTTCCTTAAGGTGTTGCTCCTGCAACAAGTGTGAGCTCACCTTGAGTTGTGCCCGGCCCAGAACACTCAGTCCACCGCTTCTTTCAGTAATCTGTGTCTGAACTTTGAAATTCGGTTCGGGCATTTTTAAGGAATGAGGCTATCGAGGAACCGTCATGAGCTGTTCTTCGTGCCCTCATGGACCTGCATTCATATAGGAGAACCGAAGGATGAGCTGGGCTGTGCCTTTGAGTTTTTAAAGGGAAATCGAGTTGACAGCCTCTTCTTCTCCTGCTTCGTTTTTTGTGTGGCTTTTTGAGACAGGGTCCCATGTAGCCCAGGCTGGCCTTGAAATTACTATGTGATTGAGGATGAACTTAAACTCCTGAACCTTGTGCCTCTATCTTCCAAATGCTGGGCTTGTTGGTGCCCCACTGTTGCTGTGTATCATCTGGCAAATGAAACACTAAACACACACGCGTGCACACACACACACACACCAAACAAGCACACATACATACCCTTCCACTTTAGGAGAATGCCCTACACATGCAGTTTACACCATATGTAAGAACAGCGTATCTTTGTCAAACAAATGGAGCTATTTTCCAGCCAGAATTGTCCCGTCACAGGAATCCCACATCATTTAAACGCAGCCAGTTCCACAAACCCGTGTCCTGCGGGCAACCGATGTGGCTAGGAGCCTTTCAGTTTTTAATTAGTTCCACAATGAGGAGTGGTTTAGTCCAAGACAAACACTTTGACCTCGAGGGAGTAGAGGGATTCATGACAAGAAACGAAGGCAACCCCGGAGGGACAGCAAGGTCAAGCCGACCTCGCCCTGCGTTCCTGCCTGCCTCCTTCCTCCTCCTCCTCTCTCTCTTGCTTTTGTCCATTCCCTTCCCCTAGCTCCCCACAAGCTTTGCAAGTCTGATTCCTCTCTTCGATTGGGTGCTCTCTGCCTCCCTGTGCCCGCATCCCCTACAACCCACCCAGCAGGACCTGCTGGACACAGTCACCCCTGTTCCCATAACCCTTCCTTCCCAGCAATGTCCCACTTCATTCTTGCCCCATTTTGTTCCAGGCACTCAGTGGATTTATCTGTTCATCTGTTGTCTACACCGACCTTCATGAGAGCAGGAGCCACATTTGCCTGGCTCCTTTGGCCTCAGCACCTCATGACACCACGCACGGGGAAGTCACTAAATAAAGATGCAAGGTATACACGAAGAGATACACATGGCCTAAAACCAAGGCTCTGCCCAGCTCTGCAGTGACTGGTATCTTCTCACTCACTCCCAGTCCTTGTCGTTGATCACGGGTGCCTCATCTCCCTTTGGCTCCGTGCTCAGCTAATAATAGGCCATTCACAAACCACAATAGACAGCTCAGGGGTGGCTTAAGACTCAAGTTTTTTCAATGAAAACAAATTCCAACCGATGTCCTGGGACCATGAAAGAAAGGGTGGCTAAGTTGTGATTGTGTTTTCAGAGTGTCGAAGTAGGTGCTTTTCCGTTTGAGAATAAAGTTAACACTTAAAAAAACATACAAAAGACAGGGAGAGAACAAGTCCCTGTGAAATCGTTTGACTCCTGGATCCAGCCTTACCTGAAGTGTGCCTCTAGACTTTCCAGGTTTGTGAATCAAAAATAGTCTTCCTTCCTCCTGTCTAGCAGGAGTGAGAGAGAGCCTCTTTCAGGAGGTAGGGGCTCAAGGAGTATGGAGCCCAGAAGCCACAGCAAGTGTATCTGTTCTAGTCAGCAGCATCCATGTGAGACTGGTGAACAGTACTGCAAAGCACAAAGTAAACTGAGCATAACTTTCCCAAAGGGCTCTGCAGAGTGCTCCAGAGCTCTCCCTAGGGTCTCTGCTCAATGGCTGCCTCACAGCCACTGAAGCAAGCTAATGCTAATGCTCTGTATGCTCCAACTCCAGGATCAGTGGGCGGAGCGCTACACACGGTTCACCAGATGACTGAGATCTCTCACTTAACTCAGGGGATCGAGCTACTACCGAGCTGTGTGAAGACAGGACTCAGCCCAGTTGAGCTGTGTGGGTGGTTAATAAAGCTGAAGCCTCTGTTTGAAGTGAGTGGAACCTTACAGGATGGTTAGGTCAGGAAGAGTTGCTGGGGCACGGGGTGCAGCAATGTCTGGGTCCTTGGCTGGGGAGAGCCTGCTAGACCCGGATGGCGGTCCCATGACGCTGCCGAATCAACCACACCAGCAAGGGACAGTGCATAGATGTGTGTGGGAAACTGGCGTGAGCACTGTCCGTTAGACACTTTGATCCTGGCAGCGTGGGACAATGTTGCAAAGGGCATGCGCTGAGCAGTTGCTATCAAGAAAGGTGACTTGCTGTTTGAACTCATTTAATTGAAAGTCAAAATGTAACAGTCGATGCAAGTTGAAGCAGGCGGATCTGGGTGGTGTTTCCTGACTTCTTCTTAATGACTGTGTAACCTTGGACCCTGGTGCGTGGATCCCTACGTCTCAATTTCAACATGTGAAAGATTCGATGTGTTTCCTGCCTCGTGTTTCTCACAGACCTGCACGGGGCATGTGCGGAGCCCACCTCAGTCACTCAGTGAGGATGTCAGTGTAGTCCCTAGTATCAGCATTGAGGGAGCACTGGTCAGAGGGGTTCACACTGTTCCTCTACAGGTCTCACAGCTATGATGGTGTCGCAAGAGCCCAAACTTCCTAGCCTGACTTCAAGGTCCTTGCAGTGATGGGTTATTGATTTTTCTTTTCTGCTAATAATGCTGGTCCCTTGCACAGAGTGGCTGAGAGTCTTTACTTCAGGGAGGGTTGAGGCCTGCCGGACTGCTGCAGTGCACAGCTGCTATTTTCCTTGGGGTTTGAGGAGGGTGATTCAGACAGATAGCAAACGTACCATACTCCCTCATATAGGAGGGACCTCTTCTTGGGGAGCACTATTACTAGTCTTAAAGTCACTTAAAAACTCATTTTCAGTTAGACTAACAACATTTACATGTGATTAAGATGAAGCAGAATGAGAGTATAAAGTCAAAAGATTAGGGGTGTGGCTCAGTTGGTAGAGGCTTCCCTACGTTCACGGAACCCCAAGTTTGATCCCCAGGACAGCAGGAAGCTGGGTGTGATGCACACTTGAAATCCTAGCACTCAGACTGTGGAGGCAGGAGGATCAGAAGTCCAAGGTCATCCTCAGTTGCACAGCAAGTTGGAGGCCAGCCTGGGCTACATGAGACCTGTCTCAAAATATAAAATAAAATAAAACAAAGTCAAAGAGCCATGTTTTGTCTGGTTCAGAAGTCACGGTGATGAGCTGGCTCAGCAGGTAGAGATGCTTGCTGCCCAGGGGCAAGCCTGACCTAAGTTGGATCAATGGAACTCACAAAAGGTAGAGGAAGACAGCTCCACGAAGTTGTTTTAAGACTTCCACAGGCACTCACTAGCACAGACACTCCTTACAATAATGATACACACAATTCAGAACACATAAACTTCAGAATCCTATCCCCATGTAATCATGGAGGTGACAGTTTTGTTTGCACAATGTCAGAAATGTTCTCCTACCCATTTGCAGGCATTTGTGTGTGTGTGTGTGTGTGTGTGTGTGTGTGTGTGTGTGTGTGTGATTGTTTTTGACTCTATATTTTTCCTTTATACCATGTGTTATTACACAAACACACACACACACACACACACACACACACACACACACACACACACACACACTCTTCCAGGTGTTCCTCCTAGTCCCTTAGGGAGTTTTCTCTCACATCCATTAGGTCCATGACATTCTTTTTTACCTCACTAAGTGAATTAGGTCTAGTTTATTAATATTTATCTACATATACTATATAATTGTTTTACATATATATGTGCATATATATGTTATATATTCATATAACTTTTATTGTCAAATAACACCTATACTCCTCCAAGTTTTTATTATTATAAAAAATATTGCAGTGGCTTCACTGGCCATATTTTAAGCCAGATCTACAGAACAAACTTCTAGATGGGGATGTGGGGAATCAAAGGTGTTTGTAGCTCTGATGATTACTAGCAAGAGCTGGTGCGGAGTTCACGCCCTTCACTCTGCCCACACAAGGGGACGTCTCTTATTTCTGACCTTCTGAGAAATGTTGTACATACTTTGGACCAAACAGATGACAACTGAATTTCATTTTTGTTTGGGTTTGCATTTCTGTGTGTTGAATGAGCTGGTGCTGGGCGCTCATTAAACTGCTTACTCATTAAGTAATTATTACATTGTTGCAGTGGTTACTTTCAGAGATGTGTCTGCCCAGTTAGGCGGAAGGGTTTGTACTGAGTCTCCGCCAAGGCAACCAGAAGAGGAGGGGAGGCTGGGAAAGGCCAGTTGCTTGATTTCAGTTCCATAACTTAACTGGCCACTTCAGTGAGAAGGGCTACACTGGACTCTTCTAATGCACATTATATGAGCTCTCTCTCCCATTTAGACTAGAGCTTGGGAGAGTTTTTCTGGAAGGGCAAGATAGTAAACATTATCCTATAAGGATTTTGTGGGCTGGATGGTCTCACCAAAGGACTCACCTCTGCCTCTGCCAGGCAGGAGCAGCCTGAGTAAAGAGGAAGGGTGTTCACAAACCTACGGACAAAAACGGCAAGGAACTCCCTTCGGCCCAAGGCCCTTGGCTTCCAAAGCTCCACTCGGTTCTCTTGTGTCTAAGTATCAGATCAGGTCAAGGATGAATATCATTCTTATCACAGTTGATTTTAATGTAAGTAATGACAGCCAAAGGGTGAGTTTGGGGATGTAACCATGCAAGTTGCTGTTCTAAACAAAATAAGCCAATTATCCCATTTGATGCTCATGATAAATTAAATAAGAGGTGACTTGTACCTCTAACACTTTGCTTTTGGTTTTCAAGACAAGGTCTTACTATGTAGCCCTGGCTGGTATGGCATTTAGCATGTAACCCAGACCTCATAGCAATCCTGCCTCAAACCTCTCAAATGCTGGGACCATGTTTGGCTTCATTTATCCATTTTATAGATCCGAGGAGACTGAGTTGTCAAGAGGTTGAGTAATGACAAACCATACCACGCTGTGTTAAGCATATCTTTGTGGTTCGAAGCAGTGGTTCTTAAAACTTCTCTCTAGCAGTTTGGGGAGAGGGCTCAGGGGGCACAGTGCCATGCAAATATGAAGACCTTCCAGCCCCAGATCTTAACTCCTATCACTCCAGCACTGAGGAGAGAGTGTGAGGATTCTGGACTCTTCCTAGCAAGCCAGCAAAGCAGAACCAGCAACTCCAGGTTCAGTGAGGGAGTTTAGCCTTAACAAATAAGGTGGAGGGGCTGAAGAGATGAATCAACAGGAGGGATGGATCAATTGGGGGGATGGATCAACTGGAGGGATGGATCAACTTGGGGGAAGATCAACTGGAGGGATGGATCAACTTGGGGGTAGATCAACTGGGTGAATGGATCAACACTTGAGAGAGCATTCTGCTCTTGCAGTAGACCTCAGTTCAATTTCCAGCGCCCATACTAGGCAATTTACACTTGCCTGTAACTCCAGTTCCAGGGAGATCTGATACTTCTGTTCTACTTAGACACATCTGAACTCACATGTCCAAACCTTTACACACACAGAGACACACAAGCATGCACACACACACACACACACACACACACTTTAAAAAATAAAAAATGAGCTGTAAGAACTGAGTTTGGTGGTACATACCTACTACAATCCCATGACTTGGAAGGCAGAGGCAGGCAGATCTTCAAGTTCAAGGACAGCCTAGTTTACATATTCAAGTTCAGGCCACCCAGGGGGTACACAGTGAGAGCATGTCTCCAATCAATCAATCAAACAAAAGAAAAAAAAGATGGAGAGCAGTTGAGGAAGACACTTGCTGTTGACCTCTGACCTCCATAAATGTTGGTGTGTGTGTATACACACACACACACACACACACACACACCAGCGTTTCTTACAGATCTCAGTGTGCATTAATCTTGCTGGCTGGAAGCCTCAGTCTATGCTATAGAAGAGAGCAATGATGGCTCCTTCGTCCATTTCTGCCTGTTTTGGATTCAAAGAATCACTGCCACCCCTTCATTTTCCCTCCCTTCTCTTCCTGCTCCTCATCTCCAGGCTCCTGCCCATTCAGCACAGTTAGGAACTCAAGCCCAGGGAACAGCCCCCAGGCCTGAAGCAATGCTTTTTGTCTCTCAGAAGTATTGAAGCATTGAGTGCAAGATGGGGGCTCCATCTCAGAGGCGATGCCCAACGAGGTACTGCAGGTGGCTGGCATTCGGCTGAGCTCTGCCTGAAATGCCAGGGCCACTCTGCTTCCCACTTCAGTGTCTTACCCTCGCAAGTGCTAAATTGCCCCATAAACAAAATACATCTGGTGTTTGACTCATGGAAAATATTTCTCTACGGTTGAAAAGAAGTGTGTGGATAGTCTGACTCCATTAATTTCCACTGGAGTGACTCCGGACCATCTGTCGCAGGATCTGTTGTAGGAGGAGGGGCAGGCCTGGGACACTGGGTAGCCAGCTTGGCAAGTGTGTGCAGTGTTGGCTTCATGGAGCTGTGGGTGGGTGCCCATGTCAGCTGGGTACCTGACAGATGGGGGAGTGCCTCTTCAGTCTGCTCTGATCATTCTATAGATCTCTGAGGCCCCTGGACACTCCAGTGTTCTCCGGTGCTGGCGGAGACAGCCCAACACCCCAGGTGTCTTGGTCTTCATGACCTGGCCCTAGCAGGTTGGTTGTGATGCTCTGATGCACTGACAGGGTTTCTGTGATGTCTGCATGATTCAAGACCCTGGATACCTCTTGAGCCCTTGGAGGACTCCTATGCTAATTGCTGGGAATGGATTTGACGTTTGCAGGGAGTCAGGTTTCCTTCTGGAACAACTTAGGATCTGACTATTGGAGAAATCAAGGCTCAGAGACAGCTACACAGATAACCTCAGCCTCGGAGGGCTTGAGTGGCAGGCTGGGCTTTGAAGGAACACAGACTCAAGTTTAAGCATGACCTCTCCTTGCCGTAGCTGTGTCCTCTGCCAAGTTATTAACCTCCCTGACCTCTGCATCATCACCTTAACGATGGGTTTTATTTTTTCTATTTTTTATTTTTTTGCAGCCATGTCGCAGTGTTGTGTCTGCAGACTGTCATTTGAATAGTGCCCTCTGTGTAGGAGATGCTGAAAGGGTGGGGATGGTTACCAGGAGCAGTTATGGCAAATGTCAAATTCCAAAATGGCCTCAAGATGACTGCCGTCCTAAAGCTACTTTGTAAAATCCCCTGCCTTTTGGTGAAGGTGGGATCAGTGAGTAAGTTGGGCTAGCACTCCGGGTTAACCAAGAAGGGGATTATCTGGGCGTCACTGACAAAATCAAGTGAGCCCATTACATGGAACAGGACCCAGAGGTTAGGATGGTGAGTCTGTCAGTGGAGGGGCTGTGTACAAAGATGGATGATGTTCTGGCTCTATTTCTGCTGCTCTGACAAAGCACCCTGACAAAAAGAGATTGCTTGGTTTACAATTCCAGCATATAGTCCCTCACTGTGGGGAAGTCAAGGCAGGAACTTAAAGCATCACATCCACGGTCAGGAGCAGAGACAGAACAGACACATAGGTCCTTGTTTGCTTGTTCTCAACTGTCTTTTGCCTTTCTTTTTTTCAGATTTATTTTTTATTAGGTTTGTGTGTGTGTGTAATGAAGATCTGGTCTCCAGAGGCATCAGATTCCCCTGAAGCTGAAGGGAATTATGGATGGTTGTGAGACACCCGACATGGGTATTGGGAACTAAACTCGGGTCCTCTGCAAGAGGAGAAAGTAGTCTTAACTGCCGAGCAATTTCTCTAGCCTCCTTTCTTCTCTTAATCTGTTCAGAACCCACTGCCTAGGGATGGTGCCGCCCACAGTGGTCTGGACCTTCCTATATCAATTAACAACTAACCCCCTCCCTCCATGAGGACATGCCCATAGGCAGTTAAAACTAATCAGCACAGATGGAAATGCCTGTGGCAGAACAAAGGATCTAAGAGGGAGTGGTCAGTGTTCAGGCTACATATGGGTACCATAAGACATCTCGGTATCCTGTCATGGCCAGACAGGAGCCAACCCCCAATGAGAGGATGATTAGGGCAAGTGCAGGGCTCAGGTGACACTGGAAGTTTATAAGCAAGAGGATTTTTCTACTGGAAAAAGAATTGGGCCTTCAACAGTTACATCACCTGAAACTAGGAGGTAGCCTCGGGTAGTTCAAAAGCCAAGGTCATTACTATCAGTACTGGCATCTCAGTGCCCTTGCGTGCTATGCCCAGAGAACTTTTTCTGTTTCCAACGAGGAGTTTATTTATGTCCAGAGCAAGTCAGGCTGCAGGAGGAGTTTGAGTGGGCCCCACCCTGCTGACCTTGGGTCAATCATGCATGGAAGTGTCCTAACATGCAAAGTTTCCAAGGAAATGAGGCAAAAGCAGTAGAGAAGAGATAGGGTCTGGAGGGGACCTCCACCACAGGGGTGGCCTGAGGTTGCTGGGCATGCCAGCAGATTCCGAGGAGTCATCTCATAGCATTTCTGGCATCTGGCAACACACCCAGCCATCTGCAGCTCCTCTCCCAAATACTGCATGTGAAGCTTACGGGTCAAGGGCCTGCAACCACCTCATGGGGACAGTCATCAGCAGACTGTGGAGACAATTTCAGGGAATGCACGACCCTGGGTCAGCAGAGCAGGGAGTGCTGGAGCTCCTCCAGGACTTTGGCTTGGTCTAGGGAAAAACTCAGAGGCCCGAGTGATCGAGGAGAGAATATAGGCTGTAATGTTCTAGAGAAGATGGTCAGATCTGAGCTCTTCCATTTCACAGTTTTCTGATCCGGAAAGTAGTTGGTCTTCCTGAGCCTCAGTTTCTTGTTCTGGAAAATGGGATATTGTCATCCACACAGAAAGGTGGGGATGAGACAGATCTGCACAGAGCAGGCAGCCCAGCCTGGCCCATGGGGGATCCTTGCATATTAGAATTCCACTCCTCGCCTCCTTTCTGTCTGTGGAAGCAGAAACTTCCCATGGCAAGAACAGATGAAACACAGCACAGAATGAGTGACAGATGAAGAAAGAAACGAGACTGTGGGACCCAAGCTGATGTCCCAGGAGGCCTGGCCTGTAGAACAGGTCTAGCTCATATTTCTTTGTACCTTCTCAGGCAGGATTCTCCTCTCCACGGAGCACGTTGTCACCACCAGGACCGTTTCTGCATTCATCCACGGCTCCTGATTAGACTCATGAATATTCAAATGCTCATCTCCCCTTATTTGCCTGCCTATTAGCATTCCGTCTCTAGGCTTATTTTGCAGGTTTTTTTCCATTGCACATTTGTTCTGTGATTCACGCCTCATCGTCCGATGTGACCAGCTTTGAGATGGTCCCAGCCTTTCCCAGTTCTGAGAAAGGCTAGGTCGTCCCCTCTCTGCCTTGGCTGCCAGCTGCTTCTTGCTCTTTCTGCTCCTGAAGATGAGAGAGGGTGACAGAACAGCCTACAGAGTGACACTCTGGGAACTCTTTCCTACGCTTTAAAAATTCATATTGATAATAATAATCCAGTCCATATGTCTATCATTTCACATGTTACAAAGAGACTTCGTGGCATCCTGTTTTACAGCCTGCCTTTCTACAGATACAAAATGCTGGCATTCTTTCCTGAATGGGGCCATGTCTCTTTCCCTTCTGAATATTTAACGACAAGATCTCAACAAAACAGAATCCGTGTTAAAGCCCAGCCGTGCAACCTCTCACTACGGTGCCGCATAGAAGGGGGTTTGTCTGCGTATGAGCGGGATCTAGTCTTGAAGCGTGTTTGAGGAATACAATGTGTGGATGCTGTGAGGAGTCACAGACTTGGTGGCTTAACCGGCGTGCGTCCTCTCGTACAGTGATTCAGGCTTATAACAAAGGGGGACAGGACTGTATTCCTTTTGCAGGTGTTATGGGGAAATCCATTTCTTTGTCTTTCCAAACCTTTGTGTGTGTGTTACACACGTGGATAGCATGCAGGTATGTATGGAAGTGTGTGGTATGCATATATATGTGTGTGTGTATGCATGGATATATGTGTGTGTAGGTGTGCATGGATATGTATGTAAATGTAGGTCAGAGATTGATACCAGGCATCGTTCTAGATTATTCTCCTCTCTTATATCTCCAACTTGAACAGATTCATTGGTTTGCTTAGTCTAGCTAAGTCTCTGTTTTTTACCTCCCAAGCTTATTACAGGGATTTCAGGGATTACAGGGACCACCGTGCCTGCTTGGCATTTACGTGGATTCTGAGATTCCAGACTCCAGGCCTCATACTTACATAATGACCATTTTACCCCCTGAGCCACCTCTCCTAAAGTCTCCCACAGTCCCATCCTCTGTTCTCAAAGCAAGATGTGACTAACTCCCCCAGCCCCTGTGAGCAGCCTCACATCTCCTCTTCTCTTTAGTCTTCCTGTCTCCCCCATAACAACACTGAGATCATGTTGGGCCCACCCAGAAAATCTTAGATACTCATCAAGTTGAGTTGTACAACTTTTCCTGGGGATATAGAAAGAAATGTCTATTCCTCCTGCAAAGACAGGGAGGGCCTGACAGACCAGAGAGAGTTCATCCAAATCCAGCTTGGTGAGCCAGGACGTTTATTGAGGTTATTTACAAGCATATGAGTGATTCAGACAGCTGTGACCCCTGAATCCCACCCATGGCATGGATGATTCATGAAAACCTGCACCACTGAAAAGTTCCCTGAGCAGCTAATGAGAAGTTTTACAAGGAGTACTATCTTCTAACCACTGCGAGGGGAAGGGGCTGTGTGAGAATTTTGGGAAGCCTCATGAGCCCCATGCATCCCTTGATCCCTGTGAGCCCATCCCTTCCTCCATACAGGAATGTTTACTGGCTTGACTGGAGGTTTCCTGTGGATCATCACAGCTGTCCTATTCAAGACTGCTGTGGTTATGCCCACCACGGGAAAAACACATACACAGTTCTCCCCATGTCAGGATCCTTTAAGTCCCTGTGATGTAATCTCAGGACACCACCAAGCACCTGTAGGTACATGTCGTACCTACATCTCTTCTGGATCAGCAAGAGAACCAACTTCTTGATAATGAGCCCTGCTTGCTGGACCAGGGTGTACTCCTCTGACTCCATGTCTTCCCCTCCATAGGGAGAGCTCCTCTAACAGCCACCGTGAGCTTCTCAGCTACAGAGTGGCAATGTCCCCTGTGGTACATGCAGAGCCGTGGAGGAAAGTGTGTAGCACACACCTAGCTTTTTAATCAGATCCCTGTATGTCCAAAGCTTCTTGATCCAAACAATGACCTCATTTGATTCTCACCATCTCATTTCTGAATTAGAAGTTGTTACCAGTCCAAGCTGCGATGCCAAGAAGTTAAATAAGCATCCACATAGTTGTGTAGTATGGTTCAGGAACGCCAGAGTCAGATCTACTTTGTGGATCCCAGATATCAAACTTAGGTTTGGCAGAAGGCACCTGTGCCTGCTGCATCATCTCACAGGCCCAGATCATGAACTCGGATGCCAGACAAGATTGGATTTGTATTAAGTTCTTAAGCATGTCCTGGCACATGGTCCTTGACCTCTCTGAGCCTCTACTGCTCCTCTGTGAAGTGGAGATGCAGTACCTTGTCATGGCTGCAAAGTTTCTTGGGAGGCAACGGGTGAACAGAGACTTACGAGGGCTTAGCAAAGAAGCCAGAATCACCGATTTTAACTCTTTTACCATTTTTACTGTTATTGTTACTGCTTATACATGTATTTTCCATGGGTGTGAGAAATTGCTATAATTACAGAAATTACTGTTTGAGGACACCAACGGAGGAAATTTCTGTAAGACTCCTTGTGCTTAGGAACATCTGTATCTACTTAGCATGTTCCATACAACATGCAAAGTACCTTACCCATGTGCACATTTGGTTAGCAAACTAAGCTAAGAGTTAGGTGTGACTGTGGTCCCCATTTATATGTATAAAAATCTGAGGCTTGGGGAAGAGATTTTCCTATGTCATTACTGATGGAGGGGGCAGAACTTGCAGCTCCTGAAGCCTGCCATGCCTTGCACTCTGAATACTAGTCCCTCATGCTTTGTGAATTGGCCCTTGGTAGATAGATACGACAGGCTGGACTATGGCTACACGTTCTCCATAAACAATGCACCTTGTGGCTGGAGATCTGAAGAAACCTGAGCGCCAAGTGCCAGTCAAAGCTTATTAGAATGGCACTGTCACAGGACAGACGTGGTCCCACGAAGGATAGGAGTGGGAGGAGCCCCTGGGTCATTTCCCAACGGCTTCCCAGAGCTGTTCCCTCACACACCATATACTCCGCTTTTACATTGAAGCTGAAATTAAGGCTGAAGAACAGGGAACTGCATGGGGAATTTTCTTTAGAACAGAAAATGTCCAATTTCCAAAGATCTGGCTGGAGTGCAAATAGGTGTTGACTTCAGCTCTTCTGGGAACAGCTGCCATGCATACCAACAGGGCCCCACGGCTTCATGGAGACAGCCTAAGCTTCTCACAGGGTGTTTGTCAACAGGAGCATCTATGTGGGGGCTCCTGGAGGTCTTGAATAATGTATACAACCCACACATTGAGGTTGATTAAAATCCTAAGTACGTTATCCAAGTGGAACAAAAGACTCTTGAGTCCTGTGCCTGTTGAAAGTCAATGATCTTCAAGGACTTTTGTCCTCACACTGCTAAGACAGTGACTACCATGGCCCCCAGAACCATGAGGAGACCAGCACGCATGCAATGACTCCTAGGGACAGTGCCAACAGAACCTATATGTAATGGGAATATTGCCTCCGATGGTGAATCCTTATGTAGCCAGAAACACAAAAGCATGGATAGTTGAGCTCTCATGCTTTTCCCCAACTAAGGGGGAAGAAGAAGTAGCTAGTTGCTAGGATTTTGAGGAGCATGATCTGTGCTTTGTGATTGGCACATGTTTGACTGTCAAGCTATCTGTTGCCCTCAGGGAAGTTTTGACGCCTATTTAGTCAGCAAGAAACTGACCCATGGACGTAGGGTTCTGAAAGGAACATTTTGAAAGTACATCAAGTGGGATGGAGACTCCTCATTAGGGAGACAGTCATTAAAAGGTCTGATGAGGGCAGATGCCAGGGTGGTCCAGACTATTGGGAGGAAACCTGACCCTTGTCAAGTACACTGTGTCTCTCCTACACCTGCCTGACTTTGTATTTTAGGAACAGATAAAGTAGTTTGTCTGAAGGTTCACACATAGAGAGAAATGTTGCTTTGGGTTGAACTTCAACTGCATTTGATTTACTTGATCTTAGTTGACATTCTAGACTTGGGTTGGTGTTTCCTAGGTTACTGTCTTAGGGATGCTGCCATAGGGTGGCTGTAAGGGAGACATGAGGGAAGGGAGCTATGGGGAAGAACGTTGTAGATTAGCTTGTAGCCCCCTGTTAGCATCTTAGTCCCAGCAGCACAGGATGTGACCCTATCACAGATAAGGTTTTCACAGAGGTGAGTCAAAAGGAGCCATTGGTGGCCATAATCCAATGGGACTGTCTTCCTTAATAAGAAGGAAAGTTGGATATGGATCTGCGAATAGGGAGCAGTGTCATGGAGAGATAGTAAACAAAGGTGGGTTGATGCACCCATCAGAGAGATGGCCAGCACACCAAGGGGCTAGAAGAGGGAAAGGCCCTGGGATGGATTGTCCATCACAACCTGGAAGGAAGTAACTGCCATCATAAATGTACTCTGTCTTGCCTGATGGTGCTAAGCAGAGCCATATATGGATGGGAGGCAGCCCTGCCAACACCTGACCCCACGCTTCCAGCGTCTAGAATTGATAGGATGCTTTCTGGTTGTTTAAACCACTCAGCCTTGCTAAAGCACACACTCTCACAGACATAGTGCTCTATTAGCTGAGGGATGTCTCTGCCCCAGTGAAATGTGATGGAAAGCCAGACACAGAAAGCAGGTAAAAGCTCTGGGCCAAGTGGGGTTTGAGAGACTGAGGACTTAACCTGCCTTGTTCTCTTCGCTCCAGAGGGGCCCTGGGAAGACTCTCTGAAAGCCTCTAGAATATAACTTGAAAATTACTACTGAAAGGCTAGTACTGTAGACAATTCTGCCATAATATGACAGCAGTACTTGGTTTCTGGGGCCACATCAGCCCCCAGAAATGTTGTATGAAGGAGTATTTGACATTTGAAGGCTTTGCTATGAGGAAGTGTGTGGTTATTGATTAGTAATGTCTGCCACGAGCCTGGAAATGAGGGGTAGGGGAGTGATACCATTTCCAGACCAGTCCAACTTTCTTATTTCACAGAGCCAAGGCTTGTAGCTAAGAAAGGTCATGAAATTGGCTTGAAAACACAGTGTTTTGGAATCAGATGTGCTGGGTGGCATTTGAAGCCCCATTCTGACATGTGGAGATATATTCCTTTGTCTATAGAGTCACAAAGTCCCTGATGAGAGTATGGCTGTTTAGTAGATATTCCCTCCTGTCTTTTGACTCTAGGGCAGGGACTTGTCTTCATTTTCTTACACAGTCAGTAATGTTAGAGTTCTCTGGATTTGCCCTAAGTCTCCCAGGATTGGGCTTTCTCTCCAGGAAGTTGGAGTTGTAGGCTAGTGTTCTTCCCAAGGGATAGTTGTCATACAGAGACATAAGGATAGGTGTTGAGCCACCATGAGACAGTGGCATCTATGGGTTGGGGTACAGGATGCTTCTCAGCATCTGTAGCTTGCAAGGCGGCCCCCACCACAAAGAATAGTGAGTCTGTGATGTCAATGTGACCAGTGTTGAGAAATCTGCGTCAGAATCACTACTCTGCCCTCTAGAAGGATCCTAAGGTTGTCTTCCTTTCCTGGAGCCTGGACACAGAGTGCCTGCTTCAGACACCTTCCCACAGACTCCCCAGCCCACATGACAGAGAATACTAGGGGCAGAAGGGTCTGGCCACCCTTGTCCAGTTGGGCATTGCCAGAGCCCAGGGGGCTCTTGAGGATACCACTGTGATGAAGAGTAGTGATGGACGGCCAGAGCAGCTAGCTCTCTGGAAAGAGGTTCTCAGCCTCCAGTGTGGCATCGGCACCAGAGGTCAACCTTAGGTTTCAGCTTAGGAGCTCCCCAAAGGGGCAGGGATGCAGGAAGGATGTTGTGTGGTCCTCAGAGAGTGGGGCCTGAGTGTGGGGTAACCCCCTGATCCTGTTCCATGGGACTTCTTTCATTACCTTTTAACACCACACCTACTCCCAGCATTTTAGTGACAAGGCTCCTAGGAGCTCTAGCCAGGGGTTGTGGCAGGACAGATCAGATGTCTATGACAGTTTTCACATCTGCTACCTGACCCCCCTCCCAGACACAAGGTCCTAGCGGTCAGGGGCCACATCTTGTCCACAGCTGCCCTATTCAAGAGGCACCAATTTGAGTTTTCTGAATTAATCCATTGGCTGACAGCTGAACCTTGTCTGTATCTCTCTCTCTCTCTCTCTCTCTCTCTCTCTCTCTCTCTCTCTCTCTAATACAATCCCTTAGTGACTTCCTGCTGACAGGTGTGCAGTATGACCTGATGAATTGGCTGCCACTACAGCTTCAATCTCTCTGCTTAATATTTCACATTAGTAAATTATTCATTCTCCCCACAACCACATGAAGTTGATACTGCTTTCTCCATACATATGAGGCTTCTGGAATCAGAGAGGCTTAGTAACATCCTCAAAGTCATCCAGCCAAAGAGCAGAAGTAATATTTGAATTCTGGTCTGACAGTAAAATCCAAGCTTATGTCTACTACTATTCCCACTGTGTGGGAGGATTTAGGGGCAGAGGCTTCAAAGATATGTAGGGGGCACGGGGGGTAGGAGATGACACAGTTGGGAGGTGTGGCTTCAGGGCAGAGAGGTGCTGCGTTTCCCTTGGAGTACTTGGCTCTGAGGTTGCTGACAAATCTCTAGAGGGAGAAACAAACACAGCCAAAAGATAGCTTCGGCATTCCACAGTAGAGCCTGTTCACGTGACTTACCTTGAATGGAGCTTGTATTGGCTCCTGTAACCGAGAAAACTAAAATGTTGCCTGCAGGCAAGGTTAGATCCAGGGGTCGTCCACGTCTGGGTAGATGGCTAAGGTGACCAGCTGCAGCTCTGTGTCCCTAGCCTGCAAGTCTAGAGACTCAGGAGAACAAGAAGAAAGGGAGGAAGAAGAACCAGAGGGGTTAAGATGAGAAAAGAATGGATGGAAGGAAGACAGGGGTGGGGGCAGGGGTGGGGCAGGGGTGGTATGGGTATTGATTGGGGGCTCCTGACAGCAACTTCCACACAGTCTGTGGTTTATGTCTGTCCCCCAAACAAAGGGGATAAAAACGCCCCCCTTACTGATAGTCTGCCTACCCCAGAATCACATGAGTGATAGGGTGGCCCTTCCTGGTGACAAGAAGTGTCCACTCTGATGGAGAGAATGATGATCTTTGCCTGTCCTGTGGATGCACAACTTGAACCAGTCTATTCAGAGCCTGAGCAGAGAAGGGCTGGGTTTCAATTTGAATATCTATGCAGAGACTTCAGGAAAGTACCTCTACACCTTGCTTCACATCCTCTTGACCTTCTTGGGTGTCTCCAGATGGCGGGTACCACTCGGTGAGTCAGCAAAGGCCTCGGAGGATTTTCTTGGATTAGCACCGTTAAGTGGGAGCCCACATACGTGGGATGGCGCGGCCCCTTTGCAGTTTTATTGCTTGTGTTGTTCACAGTTACCTGCAATATGGCGTGGCTGCAGATGGATAGAAATATGCTTCTGTGTCACACGTTTACGGCAGGGGAGAAATGCCCCTCCAAACACAACTGCTCAATACTGAGAGCAGGCGTCGTGTTTCCCAGTCTGTGCTGCTCTCCGAATACAAAGAGACCAGTGATTAGAGCAATAATGGGCAATTGAGCTGTGGTCAGACACTCAAGAGGTATTTTAAACAGTTGGTCATAAATATAAAACTAGAATATTAGGATCCATGGGAAAGGAAGACAAAAGCCAATCTGGCTATAGAAGTGTGAGATAGAGCCTGGGGTGGGTCCAGAGCTGGCCAAATGTGGGAGTCTCAGCAGAGGGATGGCGGAGGGCCTAAGTCAGGGTAGGCCTGATCTTCCAGGAGACATGTGATTGGAACAGACGTATTCCCAAGTCTGTCTTCAGGAAGGATCTGTGGCCTTCCCTCTGAGACTAAACGGCAACCATCAAATGTTCACCTGCCACCTTCAGGAACCTCCTCAGAGAAGAACCACAGTGAGTGACTGAGGGGTCATGGGAAGGCTGAGTGAGGCACATTACAGTGTCCACAGTCCAGTCTTTGGAACCCGCGAATATATTACTTTGTGCAGTACGATTCTCTCTGTAGATGCAACTAAGTTAAGGCTTTGAGATTTTGAGACTGAGATGACCATTGGTTCTCCAAGTAGCTCAGTGTGACTTTGATGGCCCTCATAAGGGGAGATGGCTCCATCAATAAAGCACCTGCTCTACAGGCATCAGGAACTGAATTCAGATCCCTCGTTCCCATTATCAAAGCCTGAACTAATAAGCCTGTTGGTCAGGCAACCTAGCAGAATCACGTGAGATGCCATACATGTGCGTATTCATCCCCATGCACGCGCGCACACAGTCAAAGTCTATGTAGCAGCCAACATATGAGCTGACTTTTGGGTTCCTTCTGGGTGTGATGTCGAACCTCTTGCTTTCCAGTGACAAGATGCAGCCTCCGGGACTCTTTCCATTTTCTAGGTAGAAAGACAGCTCAGGTTATTGCAGATCATGTCACACCTGCCCCAGGAGCACGTAGTGCCTACGTCTGAAGCTGGGAACAGGGGTCATGTGAGGACTGTAATCAGGAGGTAGGTGGGGCAATTTCTAAATGGTTACCTGATCTCATAAGATACATATTCTAACTTGATAAGATGTGTCAAAATTATTCGTGGGTCTCAACTATAAATCCCCCACCCACCAGCATCCCTCACCCCCCTTTAGACGAATACATGCTGCATCTCTCCCGCTTCTGAGCACACTATCTGGAAAACTCCATTTGCAGGGCAGCCGCTGAGGATGCTCGGAACAAGAACTGCCACAAAAGTGTCAAGAAATCCCAAACCTGGACCTAATTCAGAGTTTGCGAGTCTCCAACACGGAATGGAGGCCGAACAATTCCAACTACATTAAACTCTCAGCACCGTTCTGGGACTGGACCTGTGGGTGCCAAGCCCCGGCTGTCAGCGAGGCTTCCTGAACAAAGATGAATCGCTGAGGAAAATGGGCTGTAATGAAAACACTGACAGACCCTTCAAAGCAATGGAGCTCCAGGGTCTCCCTTTGTTACATTTCATATTTGATGCAGTTCCTGCCTCAGAAATAGCCTTTTCTCCACTCCAGAGAGGGGCTTCATGTCTTGGCTGCGGGAGCCATGGTTGTCATAAGATGTTTTCATTTTGGGGATGGATTGTAGGTTGGATTCTACTGGCCTAGACCTATCCCTGGTAATAGTTGCAAGTTTTTCTTTGGGGAAGTCAGATCAGCCATGTGGATCTGGTATTGAGTACCTAAGGCTGGGCTGTGGACACAGCCAGCTAGCCCTTAGATCTGCAGAGGTGCTATTCTTCCTCCCCAAACTGGATTTTATGCCGCTTTCCTATTCCATGCTAGAGAAAACTTTCCCATTGACTAGGCTGGGGCTGGGCTGTGTGAGGAACATTCAGCATGGTCAATAATGGGCCCAAGCACAGTCAAGTCCACTGTGGGTACAAATGAACAGAATCTTCAGAGAACCCCAACCATTCCCACTTTCTGAAGTGCTTCTGGTTTTCCTAACTACTCCTGTCTCTAGAAGACACCAGAAAGGTGGGCAGGAGGGCAATGTGGAGACAGCCCCGCAAGCAAGAGCCCCTGTGTTTGACACCTAGTAGCTATATGGAAGCGCCCAGCAAGGTGGCACACACTTGTAATCTCAATGCTGAGGAGGTGGAGATAGAATGAACCCTGGGGCTTGCTGGTCAACCATCTTATCCTACTTGGCACATTACAGACCACTGAGGGACCTTAGAAAGAAACAAAAAAAAGAAAAGAAATATAAAAAGTGGTGCGGTCAGTGTCTGAGGCCCTGTGGCCCACGTGCGCTCCCGCGGACTCTGGCGTGTGCACACATACACACACTGTCTTAGATTCTGTTGCTGTGAAATGACGCCACGATAAAGGCAACTTACAAAATAAAGCAATTAATTGCGGGCTTGCTTACAGTTTCAGAGGGTTACTCCATGACCATAACGGCTGGAAGCGTGGTGGTAGGCAGGTAGGCAGGCATGGTGCTGGAGCGGCTAAGAGCCCACATCTTATCTGCAAGCTGGAGGCAAAGAAGGAGACAGGCGTGGGCTTCCGAAACCTCAAAGCCCACCCCTATTGACATGTCTCCTCCAACAAGGCCGCACCTTCTAATCCGTCATGAACTGACTGGATGACGTCACATGGTCTCTAGAGCAATCATTGTGGCCAAGAGATGTAGTGTAATGATTGGCCAGGCTTGGGGATGTGCCTGATCTTGGGTGAACTGGGTAGAAAGGGACTTATACACTCTGAAGAGCCAATTTCAGGACGTGATTTCTTCTGAAAGAAGTGTGTGGAAGAGCCAGCTCACCCAAGGACCTAGCTGGATTTGGAAGGGGAGTTGGTTTCCTTAGAGCATAGGATGACGTCACCCAACTGGAGGGAGGAATCCATTTCTTGGCCTTCTATAGCTTCTAGAAACTGCCTTCATTCCTTGGCTGACGGTCTCTTCCCTATAGGGCTTGGTGTCGTTTCGATTGTTCCATCTCCTCATCTCTCTCTGCGTCCCCTTTATGGGCACTCTGTGATGCCAGCGGTCACTGGGGTGGCTGGCGGCACTGTCCCCAGCTCCGGGTGCTCACCTTAATCACATGAGTCATTTCACTAGCCACGAGTTATGGGGATTCAGATGGGGGCACCTTTGTGGACCACTATTCAGCCAACAGAGGCCTGTGATGGCACTCTGAGACCCTGGCTCCTGCAGGACTATGCTGCATAGTAAATCTTTCCTTCTGGCTTCCTTCCCTTTGTCTTTCACCCTTATCCCCTGGGCTCACACATCCACACAGACTCATATCTCCTTGCTTTTTTTCCTAAAATTTACCTTCTGAAGAAACAGGATGAAGGGAACCTCTTGCATTTACACCCATCTAGAACATCGTCTCTTAAAGTACACTGTCCCCTCTGACCTCTTGCCCATGTATATGTCTGGCCAACGACTCAAATACAAAAGGGAATATTTCTTATCTACAGCTTCAGCTCAGCGATGGGATGGTATGTGTTGGTTCTGGAAGGTGACAGAGTCCTTTCTAGGGCTGCCTCAGAATTCCAGAACTGATATAGACTTGTTCCAGAAACGAGTCTATGGGCTAAACCATTTCATAGTGTCAGTGTGTGTGTGTGTGTGTGTGTGTGTGTGTGTGTGTGTGTGTGTGTACCTGACTCTGGAGTCCATAGAACATCCTCAGGTGTCTTTCCTCAGATACAGCCCATCTGCTTTTGGCAAGTGGTTCTCTCCCTGACCAGCGAGCACTAGCATGAACCTGTTTCTGCTTCCCAGCCCAGGAATTACAAGCATGCACCAACCACCCCCAGCTTCCCATTTCACTAACCCCTTTCTCTTTGCCACCAGCGTGTGGTCTGTGTGTACATGACTCCGTGTGTTCTATTGCACACACTCATGCTCAGTGGCAGAGTCAAGGGTCCTTGACCTTGGGCTAGTCGATTCATCTCTTCGTGTGCCAGTTTCTTTGTCCATATCTAAATTTATCCCATAAAGTAGAAGCCATGACTCATCTTGGTGATTAAGATGGTGAGTGCGCCAGGTGCTTGTAGTTTCCCCAACTCCTGATTTCAGAAAGTGCTTATGGTTTAAGTAGCTGACATGTACGCAGTCAGAGTGGAAGGCTTCTGGAGATCTTATGCTTGCTTGCTAATGTCTTCCAGGTGGGCTGTTTCACAGGCTCCTCTCCTTTATGCCACCTCCCCATTAGAGGTGACCGTGGGTGATGATTCTGGCTAATTCAATGTGAGTGAAGATACACAAGACCACACTTTCCCATCCTTTAATGGAAGAGTCAGATTCAGTCAGAGTAGGCATCAGCTTTTGCTTTCAGTGTGATGTAGATATGACGCCTGGAACAACACAGCACAAGAGCACACGCATAAGAAAAAACAATGGAAGCTTATCTGAGAACTCTGCCCTTGATTGACGTGACCTGTGAATGTCCACCGCAAGTACCTGTGTGCGGACTTCTTACTCGTGTCTTTTCTAAGCTAATACCGGAAATGTGGAGAAGAGGTTAGACACGTAAAAGCATCCACAAATAGAAGAGCCGAAAGACATAGTTAAAGAAGTCTGTATCTCTTTTTGGGTCTTAAAGAATTACAGACAATTAAGGAGGCTCAAAACCAAAGCGCACCTCTGCCTCCCTCCTGCAGTGGACGGTGAGCAACTCGAAAGCAGCGACTGCATCTGCCGGCTGCCTGTGTCATCTCTGCCTGGCACTGTGCCTGCCACAGTGGGTGTTTGTTGAGCAAACAAAGGAATCTTTCTTTTTTACCTCCTTTTACTTTGGCCGAGTCTATCTGGCTCATCAGCACAGTGATGATGACAGGTGTTTGGTGAGCTTCCAAATGGACTCCTCCCGAAGTATGGCAGTCCCGGGGGCCAGTGGGCGATTGGACAGCCGAGCTCAGCTGAATAGACCTTGTTAGCAAAACGCACACATCTCCTCTGAGTCTTCAGGGGGAGAGGCTTGCTAAAGTTGCTTCCAGTGTGTGATTCTCCTTGGGAGATTTTTAATGAGAAACCAAATACAGCAAGGATCAGAGAAGTACATTCATCTGAGGCAAAGGTGTCTGTATCTGACACACAGTCTATGAACTACAAGATTACATAGGCATTTACTTTTTGTGATGCTGTCACAAAAGTGTTCAAGCTCCAGAACCAGGCAGTTGAGTTACAAGCAAAAATTGAAAACAACAGAAACTCATAATGTTTTAAGTAAGGGTATGATTTTCTGTTGGGCTGCATTCATAGCTATCCTGGGCCACGTGTGGCTCACCGGCCACAAGTTGGACACTCAGATCTAAAGCCTTGTCTCTGCTCTTCAGACCATGCTTTACGTGCCATTAGTTTTCAGGTTCTGTCATGGTTTCAGTGAAGTGTTCCTCCAAATGGCACAGGTATTGAAGGGTTGGACCTTGACTCATGCTATTTTGGAAGTTCTGGGAACTTTAAGAGGAGAAACTTATCTGGAGAGAGTAGGTCACTGGGAACATGTCCTTAGGGGTGTTTTTTATTTGTTTGTTTTTCTTTTTATCCTCCCTCCTCCCCATTTTTCCTTTCTCTCTGCCCTAATGTGAATTACTTTGCTTTACCACACCCTCCTCACCGGAATGGGTGGGTAAACGGTTATATAAATTGGCAAAGGAGTGGATAGATGAAGGGATGTGTGGATAAATGGGGGAAGAAGTAGTAGACAGGTAGATGAATGGATGAATGATTGTGTTGATGAGTGGATGAATGGATGGATCAGTGGATGGATGGGTGAGTGGGTGGAAATCTCTGAGATCAGGAGCCAAAATGAGTCCTTCCTCTACTGACCCGTTCAAGGCAGGTATTTTGACTGAAAGCGTGACTAATATGTCATCATGCCTTCGCTTCTCAATGCCAGTCCATCTGCCAGCACTGCGCTCAGAGTCGCTCTGAACTGTGACTTCCCAAAAGGCAGGGAAGGATTCTGCTGGCCTTGAGGTGTCTTCTGACATGGCACCCACATGGGTCCTGCTCACAGCTGGTCTGCACAGCCAGGCTTCTAGGGAGGAGATCAATCCTTGGACATTCATCTTCATAATCTTTTATGGGAGGGGAAAGCAAAGACAAGAGAACATATTCCTGAGTAATTTATTCTGTTCCCTGGCATTGATGAAAGGGATAAAAATAAATCAGTGTTTCTACTCGACTCATTTGAAGGACAAGCCAAAATCACACCATTAAAAATTAACATCTAAAACAGATTGTACATTACTAGGGATGAGTTCAGGCCCAAAGTAGAATAATTGACTACATGAATCTACAGAATGTGAGATATGACGAATTTACTCTCATTTCCAGTGGTTAAGAAATAAAAGAAGACAGATTATCTTCATTTCAGGCTGGGAAGGTTTGAAGAAAGAGCCCTGTGCATCTTATCAGAGTTAAAAGAAGAACTAAGAAGGAAGATAAGAAAGCTTTTGATCTTGCAGAACATCAGATCTATCACTAAGCGCAGTCCTGTGCATGCATGTCAATTACCAGATACTTCTCCTCCTTAGAGCCCCATAAACTCTGGCGGATATTATAGCCACATGTTTCTGCTGTCTCAAGGAAATTACATCTATTGTGTATATTAATTGGTATCATCTACTAGTGTGGGAACCATCCACCTACTCATCCATCCTCCCCCCTCTCACTCACCCATCCATCCACCCAGCCATCCATCTGTTCATCCACTCATCCATCCATCCATCCATCCATCCATCCATCTGTTCATCCACTCACCCATCCATCCACCCAGCCATCCGTCTGTTCATCCACTCATCCATCCATCCACCCAGCCATCCGTCTGTTCATCCACTCATCCATCCATCCATCCATCACTTGTCCGTCCTCTCATCCATTCATTCACTTGTTCACCCACCATCTGTCTATCCACTGAGCTATTCATTCACTGAGCCATCATCCGCAGACCCATCCATCCAACCCACTCACCCACCCACCCACTCACCCATCCATTCACTCATGTATGCACTCACCTATACATTCAGTTACTCATTCATTCATTCGTTCATCACCTACTCACTTGTCACCCACCTATCCACCTACACTCCCATTTACCTGTCCATCATCTCACTCACTCACTCACTCACTCACTCACTCACTCACTCACTCACTCACCTATCCATTCATCCATTCACCAATTTATGGATTCATTCACCCACTCATCACACACCTGTACACCCACTCACTTACATGCTCATTTACCCACCCATACATACACCCACAGAGCTGCTCACCCACCCACCCATCTACACACCTATCCATATACCTATCTATCCACTCATATACCCATTTACTTACCCACCGATAAATTCACCCATCTACCCATCTACCCACTCAATTACCCATTAATATACTCATTCACCCAATCACTCACCTATCCATCCACCCGTCCATCTACCTACCCACCCATCCACCTATCTACCCACCTATCTGTTCATCTATCCATTATTTATAGGGTACCTTCCTGCCTGTGCTCAGTCCTGCACTGAGGCAGAGGTAAGGAATGGGTAAGATAGAGCCAATGGGTAAGAGCCTTTGCTCTTAAAGAAATGAGTTCAGTATTCAGAATTTTATCATCTACTCAACTGATAGTTGAGAGTGGATATCAAAAGTATCTGGATGTATTGATGCATGTTCCCAATGGGGACCAGGAGGAGGACACAATTGTCCCTGGCTTCCACTCCAGTCTCACTGTCTTCCTAGTTATGGGATGCCTTGCTTCCACACTCTTTCTCCTCAGCACCTCACAGAGTGATAAACATTTCTAGGCCAAGTGGAAACATGATGGTCAGTCTCTTTACAGCATCAGCCTTTGCTGAAGGAACTGACAAGCTGTTAGGAAGACTTTGGGTGCTGGCCATGTCCCGTGGCCAGCTAGCAATATCTTCAATCAAAATCCACCTCTGCTAAATACAAAAAAAAAAAAAAAATTCCTGTTTTGGGGTATTTAACTATGTAAACCTGACAGATAATTGAGTGGCTGGATTTTTCAGTTTCAACAGATTGCTTTGCCATTCTGTAGCCACAATATCAGAGCAAAGTAACAGTCACATCTATGTTTAATTTTCTGGAGAATGCTGCATCTGAGGCTAACAATCTGGCCAATTAAATGCAGCCGATTGGCACTCCCACACAAGTTTGGGGGGTATTTAAAATAGCTCTCTGCAAAAGAAAAAAAAAATCCAAGCTACAGAGAAAGTTGTAATTCTCCCAAGATTTTGAAATCAAGTTTGTGATGGTAAAATTGTTCGGGGTGACAGAGAAGAGACAAGCTATCCATTTGGAGTGGATTGGTGTCAAGTTGAATGTTGTCTCCATGGCCAGGATTGTGTCTGTTTGTGGAATTGGATAATTTTTTTATGTTCAAGAAAATCATCAAGCTTCGATTCCTCTTGGATTGGGGTGAAGGAACACTTGACTTCAAGGTCAACAATTTGGACGAGGCCCTGAGTATTCCTTACCACTGCCTTTACCACCTAAGGCTTAATCAAAGAGTGGCTGGCAGGCACAGGCGAAGGCTCCTCTGCTGCTTTTTCCTCGTCTTCTAGACACAGTCCCAGCAGGTTGGTGGCGTAGCCTGCAACAGGCCACTGTGAAGCATCACTAGCATATGGCCATAACATTTGGTTAGCCCGGGAGCCTGTGGGCTCTAAGCTCCTCTTGGCTGGACTTCTATGGCTCGGGGCATCCTGCATATAGGGTCAACTGCAGTTTCACTAATTGGCTCTGCTCATCTGCTCCGCATTTATTCATCTATCTGGAGGTGGTATGGCCTTTAGGTGATAGAAAATGGTCTTATTCAATGACTGTGATGCCTTTTGTCCTCCGGAGGCCCAGCTGAGAAGTGTGCATGAAGCAGTTGCAGAGGGGCCAGAGCTTACACTGCGTAATTACGTTTGCTCTCATCCACTAGTCAAAGCACACACGGAGCTGAGCTCAGGGCAGGTGGTCGTAAAGAACTCTCTGACCGAGTGGAGTGAAAGGTCCCTACCAGGTTACATGGCTAGGGGGATGGGGACTGAAGGGTGGTTCTCTGAAACGCACAGATCACCACGTCAGAGTGCTACAAAAGCTATGCAGCAGAGGCTGTCAGGAGTAGACACTGTTGCTAAGTACAAAGAAGAACATCTTTATGACAATGTTCAGAGAAAGATGGAGGGGAAGAGAGACCCATGACATATGCTCAGACCACAGTTACTATAGGAACCATTTTCCCCAAGTGGACGGAGTGTCTTTGCAGGTTTAAGGAGAGACTTCTACACATGTGAGAAACAGTAACCCGAGATCAAAGGAAGAAGGGAGCTATATCCTACTGGAATCTGAATTTGAGCCACAGAGGAATTCTATCCCTAGCCATGGAAGGACGTGCTTATAGAAGACAGACAGTGAGTCTATGGCCTTAAGGAAAATAATGAGGGCTCCCAAATATGATAGGTTGGATTTAAATGATATGCCCTTGAAATCTGACAAAATATTTTTATCCCTAAGTCACTTACAGATCACTCAATTCACAATTGCATTGGGGCATGCAAAGCCTACCACCTAAAATGCAGTTAAAATAACTAAGAATTCTTAATGGCATTGGCTTTGTGCAGGGAGCTCTGAAGTCATTCCCAAGGCAATTGTGGTGGCTCAGCTTGCTTGTCAGCATGATATGTGTGGGTTAGAGGGAACCTAGTTGAAGAATTGCTTCCATCAGATTGGCCTGTAGGAATGTCTATGGGTTTTTATTGATTGCTAATTGATGTAGGAGGGCTCAACCCACTGTGGGTGGTGTTATCCCCTAAGCTGGTGGGCATGGGCTGCTTAAAAAAGGTAGCTGAGTATGAGCCCGAGAGCAGAGCAGTAGCAGCATTCCTCAATTCTCTTGGCTTAGTTCTCATGTCTAGGTTCCTGCCTAAATCCTTCCCCTGCCTTCCTTCCTTGACTTCCTTCCTTCGATAGTGGACTGACACCTGGGAGTAGAAGATGAAATAAACATGTTCTTACCAGAGATACTTATGGCCAGAATGTTTTATTAAAGTACCAGGAAGGAAACCAGGACAGTGATTGGCATGAACTCTCACATCGCACTTCCATCCTGTATTACAGAGTAATTACATCTTCATGTGACAGGATTTATGTACTTAACGTTGGTACTAATGGCTATGAATATTTGTCTTAGTTTTTACTTTGAGTCAGAGGCTGGCCCAGAAAAATTTGCATGCATGGTCTTATTTTATTCTTACAGCAATCTCAGGACATGAGTGACATTATCATTAGCTCAGAGACTCCCAGCCGAAGCTTGCAGTGGGCCTGCCTGGTTGGGGCCGGTGCTCTGAACCTCCTGTCCTTGGATACTCTAGTAAAGCTGAGTTGTAGCCAGGAGAAATGAAATTCCTGAATCCCAGTGCAAAACAGAGAGTTGCAAACACAGGTTATGAAATCCCAGCTTGCCAGTGATTGATGTGAACAAATATCTCAAGGCTTGTGCTGACCCCAGGGTGCTGTCATGGTCACAGAGTGTATTGTGCTCCCTGTGGAGGGAGGCCGGTGTTTCCCCCGAAGCCAGGCCGTCGCAGGCTCCTGACTTCCAGAGCCATCATTAGTTACAAGACGTATGTAACTTTTGTTTTTCATGAGATACTTGGAGGTAACAAGCAGTTTTGGGAAACTGTTTCTGAAGGGACTACAGGTGAGTGAGAGTGTTAAAAGTTGTAACACATGTTGAAGGGGTGCTATGGTTAACTTCCCTCAGCCACAAGGGAGGTCGCCATGGAGGAAACGCCCTCTTATTCAGTACTGATCCAGAAGTGATGGGGAGCAGCTCTGTGGTCTGTTGGATGCAGGGTTGGGAGCTGGCTGCCTGTGACTCTGTAAGAGCTTTGACGGGTGTATCAGGGATGGCTATGACCCTGAGGACCTGCTGCTGTCGGTGCTGACCTCTGACACTGTGACGGTTCTGTATGCTCAGATGCTATGTTGAAGACGCAGCTAGCAAAGTGATGCCTCCTTTGTGGAAGCCCGGAGTGAAACTTCTGTTTTAGACACAGTGTTTATTCTGCACTTTTGATGCTTCTCTTCATGTTTCAGGGACTCTGTTAGTATGGTTCCTCTGCCTGTCTGCCCTCTGCTGACTTCATACCACGGAAGGATGAGAAAGAATTAAGCTCCATACACACTGGGGAGTAAAGTTGACATACTCTTTTGAGAATTTCCCACCTCTTTATTTCTTCTCTAGGGAGCAAGCTGCCTCAGAACAAATACCCCTCTATCCTTTTCTGGGCACAGAACACACTTCCTGTGCCCTCACACTGGGACCCTCCCCTAATTCACTGTTGCCTTCAGCACACAGATGGATCTGTCAAGTTTGGAAGCCCAGTACCACGAATCAGGTGGCATTGGTGTAGGCTTCTTTGGAAACAAAAGTTATTGGCAACTGTGTCTGACGGACGCACCTTCATCCCACCTCCTGCAATGAGCAGAGTCCAGACGGAGGGGTGGGCGTTACCCAAGATTCCGTCCACAGGGGCCAGGACACGGGAGAACCATGTGTGAATGAGCACGCAATGAACTTCCCTGCACTTCCACCTGCGGACAAACCCACAGTGTCACTCATCAATATCTCTTGTTTGTAAACAGAGAACTGAGGCCAGTCTGGTTTAGGAAGCAAAAAGCAAACATCAGCTCACGTCTAAGGTCAAAACTCTCGGCCAGAGTGCAGTAAAGAGAACTGGTCAGCGCTTCCTCCAGAGGACAGTGATTGTCTGAGAAGGGAGGGACCGCCTGTGCTGGCCCTAGCTGCTCACAGTGATGCTGGGGGAAAGGTGTGCGGATATTCCAGGGACATAAGCAAGAAGCAGTCCTCCTCAGCACCAACAGGGACAGAAGCACGGATGTTGTCAGTCTCCATCACCATCCTCATCATCACCTCCAAGGTAACAGCCCCGACCTGACGACTTCTCATGCAGGTCAGAGGCTAGCCTAGGCTCTGACTCAGTCATTCTGTCTTACTGCAGGTCAGAGGCTAGCCTAGGCTGTCCTTGTCATTCTTTCTTACTGCAGGTCAGAGGCTAGCCTAGGCTCTGACTCAGTCATTCTGTCTTACTGCAGGTCAGAGGCTAAACTAAGTTCTGTCTCAGCCATTGTGTCTTACTTCAGGTCAGAGGCTAGCCTAGGCTCTGACTCAGTCATTCTGTGTTACTGCAGGTCAGAGGCTAGCCTAGGCCCTGTCTCAGTCATTCTGTCTTACTGCAGGTCAGAGGCTAACCTAAGTTCTGTCTCAGCCATTCTGTCTTACTTCAGGTCAGAGGCTAGCCTAGGCTCTGACTCAGTCATTCTGTCTTACTGCAAGTCAGAGGCTAGCCTAGGCTCTGACTCAGTCATTCTGTCTTACTGCAGGTCAGAGGCTAGCCTAAGTTCTGTCTCAGCCATTCTGTCTTACTGCAGGTCAGAGGCTAGCCTAAGTTCTGTCTCAGCCATTGTGTCTTACTTCAGGTCAGAGGCTAGCCTAGGCTCTGACTCAGTCATTCTGTCTTACTGCAAGTCAGAGGCTAGCCTAGGCTCTGACTCAGTCATTCTGTCTTACTGCAGGTCAGAGGCTAGCCTAGGCTGTCCTTGTCATTCTTTTTTACTGCAGGTCAGAGGCTAGCCTAAGTTCTGTCTCAGCCATTCTGTCTTACTGCAGGTCAGAGGCTAGCCTAAGTTCTGTCTCAGCCATTGTGTCTTACTTCAGGTCAGAGGCTAGCCTAGGCTCTGACTCAGTCATTCTGTCTTACTGCAGGTCAGAGGCTAGCCTAAGTTCTGTCTCAGCCATTGTGTCTTACTTCAGGTCAGAGGCTAGCCTAGGCTCTGACTCAGTCATTCTGTGTTACTGCAGGTCAGAGGCTAGCCTAGGCCCTGTCTCAGTCATTCTGTCTTACTGCAGGTCAGAGGTTAGCCTACTCTGTCTCTGTCATTCTGTCTTACTGCAGGTCAGAGGCTAGCCTAAGTTCTGTCTCTTCCATTCTGTCTTATTGCAGGGCAGAGGCTAGCCTAGGCTCTGTCTCTGCCATTCTGTCTTATTTGCAGGTCAGAGACTAGCCTAGGCTGTGTCTCCCCCATTCTGTTTAGCCTTTAGCGGCTTTGTGAGGTATGATTGGCGTTCATTAAACTCTGCATTTAGAAGTGTGCAGTTTGCTAAAGGCTGACATACAGATGCCCCCATAGAACTCTCATGCCATTGCAGTGATGAGCACATGCAACAACCCTGGTCATCTCCTTGTGCATGTTTCCAATTGATTCCCCTTCCTTTCCATGCTTATGTTCTGTATTTGTATTTCCTAGAATGTTGTGTATTTCAAATCACACAGTGCATTATTTAAAATTTCTTATTTATTTTTGAGCCACTGAGTCCAACTAGTCCTGTGGCGTCATCCACTAGGATACCAGCAAACCACCAGTGGCCGCAGTCATAAAGAAAAGGGACCCCCGGCCACACCTGGGAAGCCAACAAAGCTAATAAACTCTCAGCTATAGGTCCCGGGGCCCCCTCCACAATTCACGCTGGAGTTTTCCGCTAGTTTGATCTTGCGTAGGTAACCACAGCTGCTTCAAGTAGCTCTATGGCATATGATATGTTTCCACATGACATATGACATAACTGTTGCAACATTTAGTTTTAAGTTTGACTATTTTTCACTAAATTATTTTGAGACATAGCCATGTTCTGGTGTATTATTCCCTTTTTGTTGCTGTGTGCTATTTCCTTTTACGAATATGTTCCAGTTTGTCTGCTCTTACCCACTGAGCCCCCTTCCCAGTGCTGTTTCCCAAATTTGGCTATTGCATATAAAGCTGTTTTGTCCTGTGCACACATAATTTTCTTCTATGGTCCACTGGTTTTTTTGGTAGTATTAGGACTAGAACCCAGGGACTCTTTCCACATAGTAGGCAAGTACTATACCACTGGTTAGATCCCAGCATTCCTTTTCAACTTTTAACTTGAGATAGGATCTCACTAATTTTCCCAGCCTGACTTTGAACTTGCAGTCCTTCTGCCCCAACCTCCCAGGTGGCTGGAGATTGCAGGTGTGTGTTACCAAGCCGGCTTGGCTATTTTGAATTCCCACAATGCGAGATTGGTATAGTGCTATATAACGCTAACTCTATAGATCAGGCAGTTGAGGTCCACCAAGGTTGACTGTCCTGCCCTGGCCAGGAGTACACACTGGGAAGGCTGATATCAGGACTTGTGCTTGCAGACTCTGTGCAATCTGGCAGCCCAGGCTGAGGGATGCTTTCAGGAAGAAAAATGAACATGTTTCCTTTGGGCTACAGGAAGTGTTTCTCAGCCTATCTGGACTCGCTGACCCAGCCCTCCAGATTGGATGCTGCGCCAGGCTCAGGGGGCAGCATGAGCATTCCACTCAAGTTAGCTTTTGTAGTTCACTCGTCAGCAAGAGATAAGAAGATCCCACCGGAGGCCAGGACCTTTCCTGCCAAGATTCTGGGAAGACTGTATCTTTATTTGTGCTAAAACACTTATTTATTTGTTTTTTTGAGATGGGTCTTGCTGCTTTAGCTCTGGCCAGAGGCTCACTATACATCCCAGGCTAGCCTCAAACTAATGGCAGTCTTCCTGCTCCATCTTCCCAAGTGCCGGGGTTACAGGTGCGATCACTCCCAAGTGGAGTAACTTTTAAACTCCGAAGGTGAAAAAATCTTAAACGCAATCGGATAGAAGGTTGCTACAGATATACTCTACTTCATCCACAGCCCAGGGCCCCAGGATTCTGTTGACATGAATCCATTCCAAAAGCTTGGCTACCAAATAACAAAGGGTTAAAGGTTCGATCTCTGCTGATGCCTGCAGTAACAGGCAAGCTTTTAAAGGGTGTTCTATTCAGTATTTCCCTCTATTACTATGGTCTCTGGGCCTTTGTGCCACACCTTTCCCTCCCTCTCCTTCCCAGACCATTGGGTCATTCATCTGCTAATCACCCATTCTGTGTGAAGCGGCAGTCTGAGAGGAAGGGATAGGACCAAGGGCTGACCTGATGTGAAGGATGCTGGGAGAATACTAAGAAGTGAAAGGAACTCGGGAAAGCCTCCTGGAGGAGTGGCCAGTGAGTTATTAAACCTTTTCCTTTGGTTTATGTTTCTGGTGATACACAAGTGCGGTTAGCGGTAAGTCAGTGGCATGCCGTTAATCTTAGACAATCAGTTCTCTGGGGAAACATGCGTACGCTTTGACATACTTCTGAGAGACGATGGCCATACAAACAACACATAGCAAACAATTTGCAAATGGTGATGAAATATAAACGCTCCTCGCTATGAACTCCAGGGACACGGCAGTTCATTTGCTGCAGAACGTGTTTGCTGACTTTTTCCATCCCATGTGTCGAGCCAACCTACGGCTGCAATGCACAAGCAAGCATATGTCGTATATGGGTGTCTGTTAATATTTTCATCTATATTAGCAGAGACATAAGGTAATGTTATCACGTTCAGTAAGACAAGACTGAAAACGAAAGCAAGGCAGAATGTCACTGTGCACCAACGGCGTCTGAAGGCACAGTTCTGCTGGACTGGATAATGCTCTTTGGTATCTTCGAGAGTATTGACCAGCAGTTTGTACCACTTACAGCATCTCACCTTTAAGTATAATCCCCATTATTAATAGTCTCCATCCTCTCTTTATTTCAAGACCAAGTCTCATGTATCCCAGGCCAGCTCCAAACTAACAGAGATTGACCTTGAACCCATGGTCCATCTGCTTCTACTTCCAGAGGGCTGAGGTTACAGGAATGGGCCAGCACTCTCATCTTACACCGTGCTGGGGATCAAACCCAAGGCATCACGAATCCTAGGCAAGCAGTCTACCAACTAACTCCCCAGCCCTCCATCACTTACTTAAATTCAGACAATTATCTGAACAATGGATCAAGCTTTAGTGGTAATGTCTGACAATCTCAGTGACATAAGCATGTCTACTAACTTTGATTCCAAACACCAGTGCGACATCACTGAACATGATGTTGGGAAGAGATGTGCAGAGTTATTTCTGCCTTGTAGATGACATAGTCAAAAAGACTTGGAGGCATGGATAAAAGCAGAATTTGGGAAGCATAAGCTGGACAAATGACTCAGCAGTTAAGAGAGCTTGCTCTTGCGGAGGACCAAGGTTCGGTTCCCAGGATCCAAGTCAGGCAACTCAGAAACACCTGTAACTCCAGCTCCAGGAGACCTGATGTCTCCTGGTGTCACCGACACTACCCTCGCATGCACGTATGCCCTGCTACACATAATTAAAAATAAAATTTAAAAATAGTGAAATGATAGTAAGTGTTAAGAACTGTTTATTAATGACTTTTATATGTGATACAGCTAATTTAATAGCAAGTCAAGATATCTAATTTTCAATGATGCTAGGTGTAACCAAAACCCCAAATAATTCTCAGTTGAATCTTACATAGTAGGACACTGCTGATGTCCCTATCACAAGACCTCCTCTGGGTACCACAATCCAGGGAATCTCAAGTCCCTTATACAAATGCATAGCATTTACATTTAACCTTTGAACAAGCTTGAAATCAGCTTTGGGTTACTTACAGCTCCTACACAGTGTGAGCACTGTGCCAAGAGTTGTTATACTGTTAAAGGAATGGTGACAAAGGAGGAACTTTACATAGTGCAGACACGGTGTTTGGATAGTTCAGTGGTTGACTGAATTCTCTGATTCATCTGCTGGGCACGAGGACAAACCGTACACCTCCCGACCTATGCCCTCTATGCTCCCTACACACTTCCATATCCCCTCTCTTTTAAAAAATGACTCATCCCCCCACCTTCTCTCTCTGTGTGTGCTCTTAGCCACCCATCCATCTCCCTAGCACTCTCTCCCTTCTCTTTACACCAACAGGCATGGAGGTCACACGTCCAAGTGCATAGAGCGGTAGCCAGCACCTTCGTTGACTGAATGGTACCGCACCATGGGTGCCGGGGATGGTCCTGGAAGAGGTGAATGGGAAAAGTGAATTAGATCAGGTGCTGGCTCTGTAAAAACAGAGTCCTATCACATGTGGCGTTTGTGCTGATAGTACTTTTAGATTTGAGCTCGCTTGGCTCTGCCATGTCTCTTCCAAGCTTCGTATTGCTCAGCTCTCCCACTCCACCCCAAGCACACTATAAGCCTTTGTTGATAGTCTTGTGTTTTTGCCAATGTATGTATTTGTATGTTCTCTATATCTACATGTGTGTGACCTCTTCATTTCTGCATTGCTATTACATTTATTTGTTGCGTAAGTGTGTGCGTGGCACACGCATGCCACAGTGAGCAGGTGGAGTTCAGAGGACAACGTGCGGTAGTTCGTTCTCTTTCCACCGCCCGGTTCCCAGGAGATCAATCTCAGGTTGCCAGGCTTGGCAGCAAGTGCTCTTACCCAGGAGCCATCTTACCAGCCCTTATATAAAACTCCTTTAAAGCGTTTTGTTTATTAAAACATGGTGCTGTAGTATGCATACTTTTTTGCATAATTCTCGTCTCAGCTGCTGTTCTGACTCTCATTTTCGTTTATTTGGTTGCATGGCACATTGTGTTATTTCCTGCTGTGAACATACGATAACTTGATCAATATTTCCCTACTGATAGGCGTTTGCTAGTTTCAGTGTTTTCTTCCTCTTTGAAGCATGCTGTAATAGACCTCTATCTTTGGACACTGAAGCTTTTATTTATTTATTTATCTTTGTAGGACAGAATCGCAATATCAGAGCTTCTGGGTTGGAGAATATGTGTGTTTTTAATTTTAATAGATGCATCCATATGGCTTTTTAGGAAGAGTTCCCCTTGCCTGCATTAATAAGCAAGAGAACTTTTCCATCATCTGCTCTGGCCGTGGGTCTTAACTCTCTTTTTAATTTTTGCTGGGACGTGAGTGTGAACTCATAACTCCTTGCTCTCATTTGCATTTCTCTGATTGCCAGTGAATCTCAGTATGTTTTCATGTATTTATTGTCTATTAGGCTTGTTCTTTGATAAATTGCCTGTTCATAGCCTTTGTTCCTCTTGCCATGGGATTGCTTCTGTTTCTCAATTTATAAGAGTTCTTTGTATGGCGTGCATAGTAATTTACTATCTGTTATCTGCGTAGAAAATGCTTTTCCAAGTCTGGTTCCTCTGTTAACTTGAGAAGTGTAATCTTTAGCTGCAGTGATATAGGTTATGGCTTCCAGTTACTGAGAGTTACTTGTTTCTATAGAAATGTATGTAGCTACCCCCATTGAAATTAACATTCCCCTTCTTGGAATGAACATGTTCCATCTATTAGCTTTAGAAAGACACTATTTTTGTGTGTTGATTTTGCATATAACTATATTTAGATTGTTCTTTAATTCATATGAACGTGCTGTATATATGGCATGGGTTAATAACCTAACATCATATTTATATACATTTATATTTTAACTATTTATTTATATTTTAATCTACACATAGTAATTGTACATAGGCTGTCACAAAGTCCAGGATGCTATTTCAATACAGGCAGACGTTCTGTGATGTGGGACAGGGTAACCAGACTGCCATTCACTTCACACATCTGCTATTTTTTGGGGTGAGAATATTAAAAGTCTTCTCTCTAAGAAGACTTTTTTAAAAGTCATTTTTAAAACCATAGTGCAGTATTATTGTCTCCAGTCACCCTCCTTTGCAACAGGACACCAAGAATCACTCCTTCAGTCTAAACTAGTGCTCGCTATCCATACCCTTTAATTCAGTGTCATTTGTGCACGGCAATTTACCAAATAAGCCATCCTATTTTCTCATTGAATATAGAAGCCTCTTCTGCCACGTTTTAAAATCTTATCTGTATTAGGATATATTTTAGGATGGTCTATTTTTTCCCTGCTGATTATCTTTTCTATTTTTGTCCTAGGCATATGCCCAAAGGACTTTATATGAGAAACTTGCTCAGCCATGTTCATTGCTGCTCTATTCACAATAACCAGGAAACAGAAAAGGTCTAGATACCCATCAACCGATGAGTGGGTAATGAAGATACGGCACATATACACAGTGGGATTTCATTTGGCTGTAAAGAAAAGTGAAATTATATAATTTGCAGGTAAATAGATGGATGCAGAAAAAGCTCATACTGACGGAGGTGACTAACAAGGGGAAAGACAAAGCACATTCTTTCTCAGAGGTGGACCCTGGCTTTGAATGGGTAGAGGTGTGCGTTTTAAGTGGAGGAACTCGAACCCATAGAAGCCAGAAAACCAGAAAAGGGCCATTTGGTGGGAGAAGAAATATCTTAAAAGAGGAGCAGATGTAGGAAGTTTTAAGAGGAGAGAAGGATGGGAGTATAGAGTAGCTTGGGGGGCATGGGGCAGGGATAGCCAACACTAAGGGTGGTTGAAAGAGCCCAGTGGAAACCTACTCTTCCTGTTCTAGTGATACTATTACATTGGCCTTTTTCAGATAGCTTTGTAGTATATTCTGATGTTTGCTAAGGCAAAGCCCATATTTTAATCTCTGCATATATATAATATGTATGTATGTGCATATATATGTATATATGCATACATTGTGTAGTGGTGTTTGGGGATGTATATACATATTTATGCGGGTGTGTGCATGTGTGCATTCAGGTGCACATGTATGTGTGTGCATGCATGTGGAGGCCAGAGTTTCATATCAAGTGTCTGCCTCAAATTTTTCCACCTTATCTACCTTATATTTGGGACAGGTCTTTCACAGAACCTATAGCTCACCAATTTGGCTAGACTGGTTGGCCAACGCACTCCAGGATCCTCCAGTTTCTGCATCCCCAGTATAGGTCTGCTGCTGTGTCTGGGGTTTTACATGGATGCTGGAGTTACTGACTAAGCCACCGCAAAACCCCAAAGTGTTAGTATTCTTGACACTCTTCATCCACATGAACAGGAGATGATTTCACTTTCAAAGACCAAGAAAGATACTATTCATGTTTTAATAGGAGCATCATTACATTCTGCACATTTATATATATAATTTTGACATTTTTATGTTACATTTCCCTAATGAAGAACCTAGTTTCACTTTTCAGTTGATCAAATCTATTTTATGTCATCCAATTAGATTTTATAAATTTATTCACATAGACCCCATGGCTTTCTTGCTAAGCTGGGCATATTTTATCATTCTTCCAATATTGTATTTTTCCTACTGTTTCCATGTTTAGGTTCCTGTTACTAGTATATGTAGAATCTAATTTCCCTTTTTGTTATCCTCGAATGTGGACATTCCCGGTATACAACCAAACATTTGCTAAGAAGGAGAGATCTGTCTCATTGTTCCCTCATTCTTAGGCTCCTTTAGTTTTTCTTACCTTGTTGCTTTGGCTAGGAGCACTCAGAAGACGTGGATTGCTACATAGCGACGGTTGATGCCACCAGTATCGGATTTTAATGGATTTTAAAATACTAATATTTGTTAACTTCTGCTAAATGTTATTGTAGTCTTTTAATCCTTACATTTTAAGTTTGTTATCCTGGGGATGGGGAAAAACCAAATATGTGCATGCGCCCATGGAGGCCCATGGAGGCCAGAAGAAGGCATCAGATCCCCTGGAACAGTTGAGTCACCTGGTGTTGGTGCTGGGAACGAAACTCAGGTTCTCTGGATGAGCAAGAAGAGCTCCTAGCCACGGAGTTCTCAAGTCTCAATGCTTACCTGTTGCTTCATTTTATGAGTAGGTGTCATGGTTCCTCAAATGTCTTTCCTGGCTTGTATTCAAGTAATCATATGGTTCCATTTCTTTACTCTTTGATGTGATGCCTTGCAGTAAATTCTCTTAAACATAAATTCAGCCTCTGAGGATAAAGAGGCATCTCCTTGGAGGGAAGATAACAAATTAAACTGCAGGGGTGATTCTTACTTAAGAAATCGTGATCTAAAGCTAGACAAAGCACAGCTCTCCAGAGCTCATTGGCAGACATCCGGCTGTGGGGTGTGAGCAGATGAAGACACTTGGGCTGTGAGGGCTGGAAGTTCATGGGTCTCCGGCGGCCTCCTGCGTGTGGCAGTGTAGACTGGAGTGTTTTCTGGTGCGGGCAGGGGCACAATGCCACACTTGGAGGAACCAGATAAAAGCTGGCTACTTATGAAGAAGCGCAGAATGCATCAGAGGCAGGTTTGAGGGAGGACCTAGGTTTCTTGTTAGCAAAACCTGTGGAGAAAAAAGAAACAACTTTGAGCATCAGGACTGAAAATGCATCTGACATTTAGTGTCTTGGTGATGAAGGTTAGAAACCAAATAAATACTCAGAAAAGACTAGGGTCCTTCCGTCCTTCCTTCCTTCCTTCCTTCCTTCCTTCCTTCCTTCCTTCCTTCCTTCCTTCTCCCTCCCTCTTCTCTCTCTCTCTCTCTCTTTCTCTCTCTCTCTCTCTTTCTTTCTCTCTCTTTCTTTCTTTCTTTCTTTCTTTCTTTCTTTCTTTCTTTCTTTTCTTTCTTTCTTTCTTTCTTTCTTTCTTAAAATCAACTCATTGGTCCTCCAGCTTCTCCTGGATGGCTCCATCTAACATCACCTCACAGTTCTCCTCCTCTCCCCTCTTCTTTGTCTTCATCCTCCTCATTCCTCCTCCTTCCTCCTTCTCCTCCCCCTTCTTCTTTTCCTTCTTCTTCTTCTTCTTCTTCTTCTCTTCTCTTCTCCTCTTCTCCTCCTCTTCTTTCTTCTTCTTCTTCTTCTTCTTCTTTTCTTCCTCTTCTTCTCCTTCTTCTCCTCCCCCTTCTTCTTCTTTTTCTTCTTCTTCTCCCTTTCCATTCCCTCTCTCTCCCCCTCTCATCCTTCTACTGCTCCTCCCCCTCTTTCTCCTCCTTCTAACCCACAGTTTCCAATCAGTGCTGTCCATATGTGCACGAGTGGAGGACACACAGCTGAAGAAACACTGCCTGCCTTTCCCAACTATAGATAACTTTTCAGTTAGGAGTGGAGCTTTATGAGCCCTTCCCTTTATCCTGCTGGAATATTGGCTGGCTTGATCTTGTCCAGGCCTTTTGTAGGTAACAGCTCCGGTGCATTCCTGAGAGCATCAGCCCTACCATGGCCAGAAGACACTATCTTTCCCCTTCTTCTGTGACATTCACTGAGCCTAGGGAGTGAAGGAATGCAATTATAGACGTCCTGCTTAGAGGCCAGCATTCCACAATCACATATATCTGCACTTGTTGACTGCTGTGTAACGAAGCTTCTCTGAAGATGGCAGGTATACTGTTTTACGAGTGTAAGGATAAGTATTTGGAAGACAGTTTGACACTGTGTGAGAATTGTTTCTTTGGAGGGAGTCTTGTCTTTGTGACCGACCAGCGCCCTCTGATGAGAGTTTGGCACAGATTATCATACATGGAAGAGTGCTTGACAGGGGCAGGAGGCCAAAGACAGAGAGACATGGCTGCTGCTTACAGAATGTTCATCACTGCAGACACTTGTAAACTCATTAATTTTTTTTCTACTTTACTCACAAAGTAATTCATTTATATTTGACATCTACCGTGTACCAGATAATGCCCATTATGGGAAATAAAATCATAAACAGGTCAGACACCGTCTCTGCCTTCATACTTCTCTCCCTTGGTTTGGGTTTGAGATAAGCAATTAATAATTAAACAAATTAGCCAACTGCAGGCTGTGGGAGTGTTCCTGAGCACTCCCCAGATTCCCATGCCTATGCTGAGGACCTGAGACATCTTGTTAAAATGTAGGTTCTGATTTGGCAGGTCTAGGCTGTGCAGACCCACAGAGTTTTTACGAGAAGCTACTTAGTTCATGGATCATAGTTTGACAATTGGCAAGGTTCTGGGGAATTCAGATAGATGGTGGGTAGGCCGGAGGGAATGCTTTGCAGACTGGGAAGTCGGCATTCATCTCTCTGTGCACAGACTTTGGATCTACACTCTAAAGGTGGCCAGACAGCAGCCCTGTGAACGTTTGGAGAGTCTATCCTGGGTACCACTGCTGGGACCCAGAGTTGTCTTACCAGAAAGCCTGAAAATAGTGAGAAGAGATACGGAGTGGAGGCTGTGGTGTGGACTCAGGCTTCTCTTTGGGGGAAGGAAAATTTCATGAGTATTCTCATTGATTAATAGTTTTAATTACACACACTGTACACACACACACACACCTGTACACACACACACACCTGTACACACACACACACACACACACCTGTATACACACACACACACCTGTACACACACACACACCTGTACACACACAGATACACACACCTGTACACACACACACACCTGTACACACACACACACCTGTACACACACACACCTGTACACACACAGATACACACACCTGTACACACACACACACACCTGTACACACACACACACACTGTACACACACACACACACACCTGTACACACACACAGATACACACACACCTGTACACACACACACACCTGTACACACACACACACACACATACCTGTACACACACACCTGTACACACACACACCTGTACACACACACACACCTGTACACACACACACACATACCTGTACACACACGCACACACCTGTACACACACACACACACACCTGTACACACACACACACACCTGTATACACACACACACACCTGTACACACACACACACACATACCTGTACATACACACACACATACCTGTACACACACACACACACACACACACACACACACACACACACACACACAGTAATTGCATTTGGAACAGAACCCACTGACATGCCATACTGTGGTGGCTGGAGCCCTGAGATGAGGAGAAAGCTGGAATCCAAGATGAGGCTAGTAAGACGGGCCAGCAAAGGCAGTGTTCCAGTGGCCCCTTGACCCTCATGCATTCTATTTACAGTCTCCATGTTGGGAGTGGGCTGGTGTCCACTCTATTGTCCTTGATTCCTGTTATCTGCACTTTGGGAAAGACGGCCTAACTTACTGGCTATGCCGATCCATTCAGCCTAGAAGCCCCTGAAGAAATCAGACTTGGCTTGGGTGTGGCTCACTTGTTGAAGAAGTGATTTTCTGTTGGGGCCAGAGCTGCAGGTTGTGGTTATTGTCACGCACAGGTATCTGGAATCCACGGAGACACATGGTGGCTAGTGACATCCACAGGGCTGTACACTGGCTGGGGTGGGCCTGCCCTGCTTTGGTGTGAGGTTCTGTCCCCCAGCAGCTTCTGCCTGACTGCTAAGCAGCCCCTTGCCTTCCCATTTAACCACGTTCATGGTTCCTTCCTGTGTGGATAGTTATACTGTGCCTCTTTTCCTAGTCTCTAATCCATTTCTCCCTGACACTGTCTTGAGCAAGACACTGGCTCACTTTATGCTGAAATTAAAGTTGCTGGGATCCGAAGGGCAGCCAACAGTCACTAGCTGTTGCATGTACCAAGCGTGCTTGCCGGGTGCGCCATCAGGAATTGCTCTGTTCAGCAAGTACACAGAAGGGAAGAAAAGAGGGGATCAAAATTGACCTGGACCAGTCCTACTCTACAGAAGCTATTCGCCCACCCAGAGCCCACCACATGCCAGTAATGCTGACGGTGCTGGGAAGACACAGGGACGAGTTACAACCACATCAGAATGTTCAAAACGAAGGCCCTTGTCCTACGTAAGTCAGGAGAAAGAGACTGAAGTAGAATTCTCACTTGCTTGTCATGTTTACTGCAGCTCCATTCACAATAGGTAAGTTAAGGAACCAGCTTCAAAGAGGAATGGCTAAAGAAAACGTGGTGCATGCGTGCAATGGGACTTTGTCAGCCATAAAAAGTTATGTCACTTGTAGGGAAATGGATGTAATTGGAAACAATCACGTTGAGTGAATTAAGCCAGTTTCAGAAAGACAAATGTTTTCTCTCATTTGTGCATTCTAGACTTTATCTCTGTATATAAATCATACATATGTCTATGGCATGGAAGGAGGAGAGAGACTGCCTAGGTCTGCCTAGGGTACAAAGGGGGTTAACGGGAGGGATCAGGAAAGGGGGGTCAGTGGGTCTTGTGGGATGTGCTCAAAGCACATTATGTACTCCATGAAAGTAGTGTGTGTGACCTGGTATAATGAAATACGTACAGATTGTCTTCGGAATTAAAGCGAGATGAGATGTGACAGGTTCTTGAGGCAAGGCCTTGAGAGGGGAAGTGGAGGGACATTTGCAGAGGCAAGAAATCCCCATGAAGCCTGTTGGTCCGACTCCATGACTCCATCTTTCACTTCACCACAAGATGGCTAAAGGCTAAAGGGCAGCCAGACAAAAGTTAGTTCCAGTCTCACACACAAAGGCCATCTCCCAGAAATCCCTCCACAGCACCTCAGCCTCTTTCCCCTAACGCCACCCATATCCTCTCCTCTGTTCTCCCAGCCAATCAGAGACAGCCACCCCAGTCCTTCTCTGACTGTACCTGCCCCTCTTCTCTTCCCCTGCTAGGATCCTTAAAACACACCATGTGCCGAAGGGTCATGGCTGTCTCTACCCTATCCAGAGGTAGTCCTTTGTCCCTCAGGGGCAAATGAATCTCCTTTGTGCTGAGAAATTGGTCTTGATGTGTTCTGTGCCAACTCTGGGGCTTTTGAAACTCAAACTTGGGGGCTAAGGCTCAAATAGTTCCAGGAAGGAGAGCTAGACAAAGGGGGAGTCCTGAGTAGGTGGGTCAGGGATCTCTGAGAAGCATCAAAATGTGGGAAGAGCAAGGGAACTGAAGCCTGGAGAGGTCCAGGGCACTGGCTTTTCTCTGAGTCAGGTGAAAGCCATTTAAGGTTGGGGGCACAATGTGGAAGCCATTCGGCATGTTTTTAGTGCCTCTCCATGGCTGCAGCATCAGGATCAACCATTAAGGAGGGAAGACTGAAAGTAGACAGGATGGGAAACACTCTTCCCTTCCACTCTTGAGAAAGCCCGAGCTCCGTCTGCCAGGCTCCTCTGGAGCAGCAGCGGGAGGTGGTGGGATGAAGTCTCCCAGGAGAGGAGCCGAGACCCTCCGCCCTCCTCCTAGGCTGCACGTGCTCTCGCAGCCCCGCGGCACACCTGGGGCTGTTGATAATGCTCTTGATTATCTTTGTTCTCCCAGGCTCCTCTGAGTTCACAGCTCTTATCTGCATACTTTACCGAGCTTTTTATGATTATCTCTCATCTTTACACTTCGCTCCATTATTTAAATGAGCCGAGCTAGACACCAAAGTGCCAGCTGGCTTGGCAGGGTAGGGGTGCTGCAGGGAAGAGTGCCAGGCTGTGCTGGGCCTGCCAGTGGCCCCAGTTGACCTGCTTAGGTTCCCGACAGCAGACACTCCAGCCCTGACCATCTTCAAGGACACGGGCCGTGGGTACTTCAACAAGACTGTTAAATCCCTGACCACAATTGTCTACCTGGCCTCTGACTGGGGACTCATTTTGAGACATACTGACTTCTTCCCTCCTTTGACTTAACAAAGGCTCAAAGGCTCAGCCCTGGAGGACCATTAGCTGTTTGTGATCGGAGGCAACGCTATTGGGAGGTTGATGGAATCGCCACTGCTTGGATTTATATGAAGCAAATTCACAGAGAAGGTGGGATTTGAACCTTGGTCTAGCCAGGTCAAGGGAGGGAAAGATGGGTATGTACAGGAGGGCACTGAAGCTGAGCTCTGGATCTGACGCAATGGCCAGCAAGGAGGCAGGGGGAGGAAAGGGGGCCCAGCTTGCCCACTGACCCATTCTGGCCTTGGAACGCTGTCATAGCTACTTTTCTATTGCTGTGATAAGACACCATTACTGAGGCAACTTACAGGAGAAAGAGTTTATTTGGGGCTTTCAGAGGGTGAGGCCTTGATCATCATTGGAGGTAGCCTGGCAGCAGGCAGGCAGGCAGGCATGGCAGTGGAGCAGAAGCTGAGTGCTCACATGTTAATTTACAAGCAGGAGGCAGAGATGAGCACACAGGGAATGGTGTAGGCTTTTGAAACCTCGAAGCCTGATCTTAGTATTATACCTCCTCCCACAAGGCCACATCTTCTAATCCTTCCCAAACAGTTCCACCAACCGGGAATAAGCATTCAAGCATATAAGCCTATGGGGCCATTCTCATCAAACCACCACAAATACTATGGATGAGCTGCCAGAGCCGGCCAGTAGTACACGAACGGATCCCCCCAAAAATGGAGGGTGAGGATTAAAGAAGAAGACCCAAGACGTCTGAAAGTTGAGGGGGCTCAAAGCCACACTGAAAACTTTATTTTCCTGGCACTTTAAATAATAGTCCCCCAGTATATTTCCTTATGGTGGGTAGTAAATCTTTGGGTGTATACAGAACTTACATAAGATCAAGACGTGTGAGCAAAGGACCAGAGTAACCAAACACACTTCTTCCAACACAAAGAAACACAATAGCCCAAAGGCAAGGAAAACATCACATTGCCCTTGTAACTCAGTAAGTTAACCTGCATGGACAAGTTCCTTAGAAACTGCAAGGTCATTGCTAAAATGTCTTCTACAAGCAACACGGCTGTGGTCCAGCTAAACCGCTTCCCACAATGAGCTATGTGAGTTTTCATGCACACTCGATGCACACTGGAAAGGACACGGCGCTGCCAAAAGGCAGAGTCAGGGTTTTAGTGAGCAGGTTTTACTGGGATAGAGTCTGCAGATACTTATTGAATGGCTTTTTTTTTTCAATTTTTTCAATTTTTTTTTATTTTTTCAATTTTTTTTATTTTTTGGTCAGGTATCAGGATTTTAGCAGGGAACAAATCAGGCTTGGTCTACCCTGGGGCAGATACTCAGGCAGGTAAAGGGAGGTAAAAGTAAGAAAAGAAAAATCAATACTAAAGTATTCATGGTGAAGATCAGGGCATGAAGACAGCAAAACCGAGAGACATAATGGTGACCAGCCAAAGAGCCCTGCATAGTTAGGAAAATAATCTAACACAAGGGTGGTTTCCAAAGCCAGGACTTCAAAGGGTGGGTGGAAGGGTATCTGCTCTTCTGTTTAATGTGTATTTCTGGTGTGCACGGTATATGGCAGGCTCCTTTCTAGGCACCATGTGGAGAGTGTGTTCCTGCAGTTTACAGTCTAATGTGCAGTATAGACTGTAGCAAATATGCTGTATGAGCTTGGTAGACAAGCGCTTTGGAATGACATTAATTATAGAAAAGAGGATGGAGAGTCACGAGGGCTTCTCTGGAGAATATGGTTAGAGAGAGGCTTGGTCAGGATTTACCAGGGCAGAGATCGGAACTAAGAGGTTGAAATAACAACGGTCTCTATGGGAGATTGGCCTCTTTGTAACACGTGCAAAGGCCCAGGGCTGGGAACAGGTCAGGAAAGTTCTAAGCCCAGAACAAAGCTATGATCCCCAGAGTGAAACAAGAGAGGTAAAGCAAATTACAGAATGAGTGTAGGGAGCAGGTAGGTGGATCCTATGAGACCAATGAGCATGGGCAGAAGTGTGACTCTTCTTATAGGGGGTAAGGAAACCACTGGAAGATTTTGGAGCAGGGCAATACCATGGTCCAATAGCTTCAAAGACCTTGTTCTCCTGCTACATAGAGTACATGCTCTGTGAAAACCTGTGTCCTGTGTCCAGCCTTCTGCCAACATGAGAGAGATGATGTCATCTACAAAGCTCATGCTTGAGTGTGGGCTAAAGGAGCAAGCAGCTGGGAAGCGCCTCCGCTCCCTGGAAAGGTGCTGTTCAGCAAGCTCCTCTTCTCTTAGCCCTGGAGAGATCCCAGCTAAATATTTTAAGTTGCCTGCTTCTCAGAAGCAAAAGGAACATGCTTGTCTACACTGCAGCTGGATCCATTCATTGATTAGATGCCTTTCTCCTGCCTCTGGTGCTGCCCTGCCCCATGCTAATGGGACTCCTTCACCTGGGGTACTGACCCGGCCTCCTCTGGGGAAAGAGATATAAACAGGGAAAAGCCCGCCATTAAACGAGTTCAGCTTCCACCAGAAACGGCTCCTGAGGCTTTCTTTTGTGTCTCATCCAATTCTCAGGCCGCTGTGGTCAGAGCCCACGAGAAAGTCCACGAGACCCACGCCACTCATGCTTGAGTGTGGGTTAAAGGAGCAGTCGAAGCGGCTGGGAAGCGCCTCTGCTGCCTGGAAAGGTGTGGGGGGGGTGCGTAACCCAGCCAGCTGTAGCCAGAGGGTCAATGGTGCCCTTGTGTGGACCAGGAAACCGACACTTGAGGACCATTCAATTGTTAAAAATGAATGAGTGAAATATCCACAAAATTTAACAAGGGATTTTACATTAGGTAGGTCAGAGTCATAGTTGTTCCTTGGGCCACAGGTTGGCCACACCTGTGCCTAGAGACAAGGAAGCCAATAAATAGAGAAAGGAGAGAGCTTCACTACATAAACCCTGAAGCCCCACCCCATGCCTGTAGTGGTCCAGGCAATGCCTCCTTGGCAGCATAAGCCACAGGATGGATGTGCTGCACATTTCTAAGTGAGTGTAACACTTCCAGAGCGACCCTCTTGCCTGAGAGTGGCAGAAAGACCTTGGTGTTGCTGGCAGATGGGTCTCAGCCTGGGCAGTGGTGGCTAATGGCAGCACTGTTCACCTCACGTACAGTTTACAGCTTCCACCCTGGAGGTCATGTCCATGGTGTTCCCATCTAGTTCCCATTGCACTTGCTCACCTGCCGTATCCCAGAGCCAGACCCCGTCCTCAAGCGCAGTGTGAGACACCTGCCCACTGATCCCTTGACGATACCAAGTGGGTTCAGGAGTCCCCAGAGGGGCTTGTTCATGGGACTCACCTGTGTGAGCTTCTTCTGACCATAGCTTCTCTGTCACAGCCTGCCACATGCTCGGATTGTTCCTCTGCCGGAGCCTAGTTCTTCCCCAGAGACTGCTTCTGCATGAGGCTGACGTCCAAAGCCGCATGCTCTGTATTGCTCCGGCTGCTTAGCACTCAGTTGGTTCTTCTCCACAAACTTTGCAACCCCACTCTGCCTGGGCCTCTGCTGCCAACCAGTCTCTTTCATAGGGACTCAGCTGCCTGTAAGCCTAAAGAGGGGACAGCAGACTGCATTTCATCTTAATATATCACCTGCTCTTTCCTTCACCAGGGGCTCTCTCTCACCCATCAGACAGGAGGTCACAGCCAGTACCCTGTATATCTGTTCACAGGGTTGAATTGGTTGCTGGATCTATGTGTCCAATTTTCAGTTGGTTTCACATGAAACCATCACTCAGATCAGTATCTCCCTTGGTGTTGTTCATTTGAACTTAAGTAGAGACCATTCAGTATTACTGACTGTGTTTTTGTATGTCCTAACAAGATTGCAAACACCTAGCGGGCAGGACTGCTTTCTTATCCATCTCTCTGCCTCCTGACTGCAGGAGCTAAGCACAGGGATTTATTGAGGATGCGTACATGATAGGAACACGCTGACTGAGTGTTCTGCCCGTCACAGGAGCTGAGTGGGTCTAAGCAGGGATGTGCTATTCTACCTTCTCTGCCTCTTCAGTTGTAACAATAGATCAAGGCAAGACTTCAATTATCCTCTGCTTTCCCTCCTGAGCTCTCCTCTCTGTTCGTTCTATTGAGAGAGCCCAGTGACAGAGAGTGAGGCGCCGAGAGAGACAGAATGCTTTCAGAGCCCTAGGAAAGCCGTGCACCACGAAGGACATATTTCAATGAAGTTATTTTCCACCAAGGCTAATATTGTGCTTCGGTACTTCAGGCTCCAGCAAGCTCATCAACAATGTTGCCTTTAATTTTACCATTTGTACCCAGTCATATGTTACTCTCGATGTTTCTGTCTGGCTCTTTTTCAACAGAGGGATGTTAGGGCTTCCATTGTCTTTGAAAAATGACTTCAAGATGGACGTGCTTGGATATTCATCATGTTTAATTATCTCCTTCATCACACTCCCTCCATTGTCTGCTAAAGGATAACGTGTTCACAGACTCATTAAAAATGGGATTCATGTGAAGGAAGATGGGAGAGAAGTACACCTCATGCCTGGGTGTGGAAACCTCTCTCTGATTGGGTCCTTATACTTTTTTTTTTTTTTTTTTTTTTTTTTGCCTAAAGAGTGTCTGACTTCATTTTCTGGACCAGCCTATCACCAAATCCAGAGAGACAGTAGAGATTGTGACTCACTAGACAGGAGATCTTTATTTTTTCAGAGCTCCCAACTCTAGAATCACCTGAAAATAGATGTTATACCCCATTGTGATGGTTGGTTTTAACTGTTGGCTTTGACGTGTTGTAGGGTCACCTAGGAAGACAGTTTCAGTGGGGGATCATCTGGATCAGGTCACCCTATAAGCATGTCTATAGGTGATTGTCTTGATTGTGTTGATTGATGTGGGAACACCTAGCCTACTGCGGGCAGTGCCATTCCCTAGGCTTGGGTCCTCAGCTATATGGTAGTGGTGGGGGTGAGGTGAGTGATGAGTCTGTTTGCCTCTTTTCTTGCTTGTGCTTTTGCATATGACATGATGAGGTGCTTCCAGGTCCTGCCACCTTGACTCCCGTAATATAAACCCTTTCTCCACTTAGTTGCTTTTGGTCAGGATATGTGATACCCTGTGATACCCTGTTGCTGTGCTAACAGAAATGAACTAAAACACCCACTTAAATCCTAGCCCGCTGAATAAACTCTTTTGGTTGCGACTCAGTGCCTGCACTGAGTTAGAGTACCACATTGCAGTTAAAGGGTAAACTACTGACCTGGACACAGCAGGAACATTTTGCCCTTGGAACATATTCTAGAGATAGCTTTAATGACTCTGATCGTTGGGGGTGTTGTTGTTAGTGGTACTGAGTGGGTTGAGGCCTGGCATGGTCATGCTCCCATTCACAAGCCAAACCCCCTTCCATACGCAAATTCCAGCAGGTACCAAATGTCAAAGTGTCAGAGTTCAGAAAGCTTCCTCTCGAGCATTTGAAAATCACATATGTACAGCACCCTGTGAGTGTCCGTCAGTGCACACATACAACACTCTGTGAGGGTCTATCAGTGCACACATATACAGCACCCTTGAGTGTCCGTCGGTGCACACATATACAGCACTCTGTGAGTGTCCATCAGTTAAAATGGCAGCCTTCCACATTACTTTAATGACTGTGATTCTCAAAGTAGTTGCACAGGCTCCATTGAGCTGATCCTCATCGTGACTTCTTCAGGGAAATTCTGTCATCAGCCGTCATCTTGATTGCACAAGTCAGGAAACTGAGGCCGAAGAAACTACATAATTCCTCAGGGCCTCACCTTCCGTTTTAGATAGGGATCGTTTTACTAAGAGGTACACTTACTAAGGGGTACACTCACTTTCCTGGTTCCACCCTCCACCGGTGGCTGAGATGGTCATTAACTACTGCCTTGGAATTCCCCACACAGTGGTCCTGGCAGCCCTGGGTAAGATTTGAAAGCTGCTTGCCACGGCCTCTTCCTGAATTAAGACAGTCTTGTCTAAAGAGATGCTAAGGAGAGTCCTCAGGAGTCAGAGGGCCCTTGAACTGCAGGTGTTCAGACAATCTGTTTGGGAAATCACAGCCAGTATTAGCAGTATGCCCTCCTGCCTGTGCCTACCAGGAAATGACTGTCTTCCTCACTGTGGTGTTTCTTTTAACTTTATTAGTGAGCTTGGCTCCTACCATATGCCTCTAATTGATATTCAAAGGAATTGAATTGTGTTCTTCATTCGGTGCAGAGTAAATATTTCACCGTCTTCTTGAGCTTGCTAGGATCTCCCTCCCGAGTCTGAAACATGAGATAATTATGAGAACAGGCTGAATGATGAGTCAAGAAACAGGTGGGACAAGAGTTGGTGCGCATTAAGCTGGCAGAGTGCAGAAGCCAGGGCCCGCAGCCCCTGTAAAGCCTCGGGCACAATGAATAGCGGCATGCACAATTAAATGCCTAATGCCCAGGAGAAAGCCTAGCGGGAGGGAGGAGAGCAAAGGGAGAAAACGCAGGCACAATAAAACACCAACTCCTCCATCTTCCTGGGAGGCGGGTGACAGGGAAGGCACAGGTACCAAGCAGGTGCTCTCAGGGCTGCAGCACCTTGTTCAAAGAATTGCCTGAGGAAGACCACAGTGAATTCTGGGCCAGCCTGGACTGTCTCAAAACAAAACAAAAAAGTTGCCTGAATCTCTGTGTGATAACCAGAGATCCAGGCTCCTGCTGGGTGTCATGGCCCATAGGTATCCCCAGGACCCATTTCTATCATCAGCGCAGAGACTGCATCCGATAATAATTACCCAGACTTCCCTTAGTGGTCTCATGCTGTGACTTTGGGCCGGCTGGTATGTGTGCCAGAGGCACTCTGTGTGTGGCTGCACAGATCTCCTGTTCTCTGCTTCTGTTGTCCCAGGAAGTGACCAGAATCAAGGCATTCTTTCCTGCTGAGTAGGCTTGGGAACAAGAGCATTCAGTTTCCCCTCCTCTCTCCAGAACTTGGCAACCCATGTCAGGAAGAGCATCCGCAGTTGCTTTGGAGTTCTGATGCTAGCTGTAGCTGCACCTTTGGACAACCTGAGGAGCCCAAATCTATAAATGTCTCTCTCTACCTTTGCTGGGTAGCGTCTCCTAAAGAAGGGTCCTCCTCTGATTCCTTCTTTGTTTCTCCCTCTTTCTCCTCTTTCCTCCCTTCCCCTTCTCCTCTTCCCTCTTCCCCCCTACTTTCTTTTCCCCTCTTATTTTTTCCCCCAGAGTCTTCCTATGCAGACAAGGTTGGCATTAAACTCTTGATCCTCCTTCCTCAGCCTTCTAAGTACTGTGATTACAAATGTTCACTGCCAAACTCACCCTCCAAGGTCAGGGTAGGTGCTTCTGTTTGGTTTGCAACTTGATCCCCATTAGCATCCTGACGCTCCATGGATGAAGCATCACCTATCCCAGGCTAGACCTAGCCACATCATTTCAGATACCACCTGCTGTCACAGTTAAGTAATCTCTCAATTATTCCATCGTTCTTACAGAAGAGACCGAGGCTGAGAGGTGATGAGCTTTCAGATGGTCTTGTGATTTTGTTCCGAGGAAGCGCACATCTGAGGCCAGGTTTCTGATTCTTGTGCTTCTGCTCTTCGGAGGAAAAGAACATGGCTTCCTGCTTCATGGGGTCAAGCAGTCATTTTGGTAAACTAAGGGTAAGGAAAAGGGAGACTCATCGTGGTTTGTTTTCTGGAAAACATATTTCTCGAGTTGTTCTTCGAATGGGAAACTTCTAGGTTATTGAAAAGTGTTCCAGGAAAAAACACCTGAATGACAACAAAAATGGGAGCCTGTCAGTAAGTGCATTTAGGGCTCTGTCTTCTGAAACCGTTCTTGGGAGAATGCTGTCTTCACATTACATAACAAAGGCTAGGAACAACCCTGCATTGAAGAATGGTTTAGTGCAGAATGCGCCAAATCTCTGTGTCTTCAGATCTTCTCCTTCCACCCCATACAGAACCTATTAATAGTTCATAAGATGCTGGTGTGCTACTTACAGTTCTGAGCTTTGGGGACAGCCTGGCGTGTACTATCATAGAGTAAAAATAGAAAGCTCAATGAGATGCAGACACACTCATGTTCACACACAGATGCTCTCCTGACAAATCTGACCTTGATTGATAGTGTTGGAATCCATTCAACAATTCAAAACAGGGCTGAACAACAACAACAAAAAATCCTTAACGATGGAGCGAGTAGAGAACTTTCCCTGAAGACGTGAAGCATGTAGGGAAACGTAATTCACTTGGGGTCAAGAAATAGGAAGTCCATTTCATAAACACAATCGCAAATCACCGAGGATGTTCTGAGCACAGTGAGGTGGCAGGCTCTGCCAAGCACTGCAGACCCAGGTCTCGGTGAGCTGAGTTTGACACTGCTGGCCCCAAGGTTGGTAGGTTTGTGTCTATTAGATGCTTTGTTCTCACCCAACGAATGAAGGAACGGGTGCTCTCCTGCCTCTTTTCACATGAATTTCATGTTTCTGACTTATCTTTGGCTGGCTCCAAGTTCATTGAGCACCTACTTTGTGCCAGGTGCTGTTGACACAGCAGTGAATACAACAGATAAAGATCCACCCCTGGAAGCTCTGTCCTGCTGACATTTGTGTCCACTCCTAAGATCACACTTTGGCAGACCCCCAAAATGAAAAGCAGGGCCTTCCCACTTGTTCAGGGTCTTAGCTCTTGTTGGCTTGGCCAGACCTTACTGATAAAACATCCCATCATGCCCCAGGCTTCTTTGATTCATATTCATCATTTGCTCTCCATTTCATGGGCCTATATGCTCCTTTCTGTCCCCCACTCCTGACTGATTCATTCCTCTAATCAGTCCTGATACCTGCTTGGTGATCCCAGGTCTGTGCCCCTGGCACAAAGATGAGTAGGAGCCTGTCTTGGTTCTTCAGGCTCAAAATGGACTGAAGGCAGGTTATACACTGGTGAGAGGTTGAGTTTGGTGAGGAAAGCCAACATGGAGCAACAGAAGCAGGCTTCCAGGAGGGGCTGTCACCTGTCTGAGTCTTAGGGGATATGGAAGGACACATGGGCGGATGAGAGAAAGGGAGATCTCAGAAATGGAGAGGGGAGAGCCGAAGCTGAGGGTGACAGGAAGGGAGGAGGGTGAGATCACAAATTCTCCCCTCCTTTCAGCTTAACAGGTGCTGGCTGCTAATTCTGCCCAGCACTGAGTTCAGCGTGAGACAGGTGAATCGAGCAGATTGGCTTCCTCCCAGCTCAGCACGAAGAATAAGCAAGCAGCAAGGGACAGACCTGTCTTGCGATGAGCAGTCTGAAACATGGGGACACAATTTAGGGAAAGGCCTGTGTGTGGGTCTTCGATGGGGGTCAGTGATGACTCCTCTAAGTCTCCCCTGAGTCTAAGACCTACAGCCGGGCAGGCGGGGGGAAACAGCAAGTGCCAGGATGTGGCTGGGACCCAGGGTGCAAGCTGGCTCAGGAATCCTAGAAGGAGCATGTCTGGAGTGTAGAGGGCAATGGGAAAGGCAAGTGAGCAGGGCAGTGGTTTCAGGCACTTCTGCTTCCCCCAGGGAAGATTAGATTCTTCCAGGGCATGAAGAAAATAGAGCAGGTCTAGACCGGCCATATTTTTATTTTAAGGAGATGATGGCAGTAACGATGCCTGGGAGATGACAGGAAGACACTGTTTCCCTGATATTGGTAAAGCAGCTTTTAAAAAGTCTACATGAGATCCGTATCAAGCTCTTTAGAGACGAAGTACATGGGATTTAAAAAAAAAAATGATTCCAGAAATCTAAATGAGGGGAGAGATAGAAGAAGAACACAGCTCAGTGGGAAGAGTGTTAGCCTAGCGTTCATGAACTCCTGGGTTCCGTCCCTGGCCCTGGGCATGGTGGAACACGCCTGTAATCCCAGCAGTCTGGAGGTGGAGGCAGGAGGATCAAAAGTTCATATTAAGCCTGAGCTTCTTAATGAGTTCAAAGCTAGCAAAGGGTATGTGAGACAATGAGAGAGAGAGAGAGGAGAGTGGAGAGGGTGAGAGAGAGAGAGAGAGAGAGGAGAGCGGAGGGGGAGAGAGAGGGAGAGAGGGGGGAGAGAGAGAGAGAGGAGGGCGGAGAGGGAGAGAGAGAGAGGAGAGCGGAGAGGGAGAGAGGGAGAGAGAGAGGAGAGCGGAGGGGGAGAGAGAGAGAGAGAGAGAGAGAGAGAGAGAGAGAGAGAAAGAAGAGCAGAGGGGGGAGAGAGAGAGAGGAGCGCGGGGGGGGGAGAGAGAGAGGGGGGAGAGGGCGAGAGAGAGAGGAGGGCGGAGAGGGAGAGAGAGAGGAGGGCGGAGGGGGAGAGAAAGAGAGAGAGAGAGAGGAGGGTGGAGAGGGAGAGAGAGAGAGGAGAGCAGAGGGGGAGAGAGAGAGAGGAGAGCGGAGGGGGAGAGAGGGAGAGAGAGGGGGAGAGAGAGAGAGAGAGAGAGGAGGGCGGAGAGGGAGAGAGAGAGGAGAGCAGAGAGGGAGAGAGGGAGAGAGAGGAGAGTGGAGGGGGAGAGAGAGAGAGAGGAGAGCAGAGGGGGAGAGAGAGAGAGAGGAGAGCAGAGGGGGAGAGAGAGGGAGAGAGAGGGGGGGAGAGAGAGAGAGGAGGGCGGAGAGGAAGAGAGAGAGAGAGGAGAGCAGAGAGAGGAGAGAGGGAGAGAGAGAGAGGAGAGTGGAGGGGGAGAGAGAGAGAGAAGAGCAGAGGGGGAGAGAGAGAGAGGAGAGCGGGAGGGAGAGAGAGAGAGAGAGGAGAGCAGAGGGGGAAGAGGGAGAGAGAGAGAGAGAGGAGGGCGGAGAGGGAGAGAGAGAGAGAGAGGGAGTCAGAGAGAGAAAGAGAGAGGAGGGTGGAGGGGGAGAGAGAGAGAGGGGGAGAGAGGAGGGGGGTAGAGAGAGAGGGGGAGAGAGATAGAGAGGGGGGATTATTGAAGCTAGATAAGGGGGTCCACATGGATCTTACAACTTCTGTGGGGTATTTGAAATTCTTTATAATAAAAAGTCTTTCAAGCTCTGTGGAAAAAAAATACTAAGTGCTCAATAAATAGGAGGTTGTCACCGTTAACGGTTGCTACTTGTCGGGCTTGTGCTAGACCACAGCTATGCGTCAATGACTTTCACCGCATTGGCTCAGCCTCCCCACACTTGAAACCGTACACCCTTCACCTCAGAGATGATTAAAAGCACAGCCCCATGTAATTACATTGATTGGTTACTAACACATTGTTAAATGGCTCTTCTCCAGTACCTCACAAGACACACATGCACATTCTACGAAACTCTACAAAGATGAAAGTAACTTGGATCCATAGTATTTAATGTCCTGCTAACCGTGGAAGGTTTGTACTATCGTCAGTGGCTGTCACTAGGTGTGTTGCACACAGAGAAAAAGATGTCGTAAGGATAGTGGGGTGGATTTATATAGTGAACACTGTTCCGTCAGCTCGCTGCCATCCTTTCCTGGACCGTGAAGAACTGGAACAAAGAGGAGGGCAGGTGAGTGCTATATGGTTTCTAAATCTACTTGCTCACACAGTAGATTCTTTTCTTGTGTCAGTGTGTGCGGGTATGTGTGTACGTGCATTGTGCATGCGTGCATACACGTACGGGTCATAGCGTGCATGTGAATGTCAGAGGGCAGCTCTGAGCAGTCGGTTCTCTCCTTCTCCCTTGTTATTGCTGCTGTGCTGAGCGCTCTAGGTTAGCTGGCCCGCGCCCAGGAGATCTCCACCTCTCATCCCCCGGTAGGAGTGCTGGGATTACAGTTGGATGCTATCACACTCAGCTCTTTACATGGATCTGAGCTCAGGGTCATCAGGCTGGCGTAGCAGGTGCTTTTACCCACTGAGCCATTGCCCGGGCCCTGTATTGGTAATTCTAATCGGGAATGCTTTTAAGTCACAAAACTGGGCATTATGATCCCTGAATTCATTTACTGGGCACGTACAGAACTGCCACAACAGGCAGTCTATACTGAAGAAGGAAGACAATGGGCAAAACAGGTCAAATATGGGTCAAATGTTTATGCATACATTTATGTACCAATTAAACTTAACTTCCTTAGGATTATGAGGTACATTAAATAATTGGCAGTAGACATTCTGATGCTCCCTTCTGGAACCCCGGGGCTATCATTTTGAGCCCATCAGTGGAGGATGGAGCGTGGGCTCCACTTTGAAGCCTGTGATGGTTAATTTTGATCACTAGCTTGACTGGATTACAACCTAGGGCATTGGTGCAGAGGGTGTAAGGATGTGTCTGTGAGGGCCATTCCAGAGGGGTTAACAGAGGAGGTGAGACCTGCCCTGGATGCAGATGGTTCTGTGGGTTGTCCTGGTCTGAACTGAAAGCCAGTTGAGCCCCGTGTTTACATCCCTCTGCTTCCACTGAGATGTGAACCAGCAGCCTCCAACACCAGGCCTTCCCCACCACGATGGACTGTGTCCTCTGAACTATGAGCCAGATAAAACAGTCCCCAGTGAGTTGCTTCCTGTTTGGAATTTGGTCACAGCCAGGAGAAAGTAACAACATTTGTCACTGAGTCCTTAAATAGTATTTTTCTCCGGTCTGTCAATTAGGTACAGTTTGTTCAAGGGATATTGGTTTCGTTAGGTAGAACGGGGCTCAAACTCAGGAGCTCCAAACAGATTGTTCCTGCCCCCTGAATTATAGTGCTAGTTGTCATCTTTGGTGTCGGCTGTGGATTGGGATGAGGGGATTCAACGACCCCTCTGTCACAGACAGCAGAGAGTGAAAGGCCAAAGAAACGTCCTTATATGTAAGCTAGACAGCCAGGCTGTGGCCGACTCTAGGATCTAGCTGTTTGTGAGTCTCAGCTCTTCCCCGTGCATCATGGGTAAATGGTTCTCTCTCCAAAGTCTGGGTCTTCCTCTCCTTACAATAGGTCCAATAGAAACACCCACCTCGTAGTGTTTGATCTATGTCAGAAAGTGGATTGGGTAATTGTTATCGTTCTGTGTTGAGGGGGTGATGGTGTAGAATCCGTGTGCACGCCCAGGCCCCAGGGGGTCCCCTCTAGTCTCAATACACATAATTCACACAGTGATGGCTGAATAAACAAGTCACCCCAGCGACTCACAGCATCCTCACACATCCCATGCTTGGTCCCACCTTTTACCCATGCTGAAGCTGCCCTGGATCCCCAGGCTCCCAAGGGCAGCGGTCAGTCCCTCACCTCATTTGAATCTTGTCCAACTCTATCTGCAGAGGCTGCAACCCTGTGGTTATTCTCCTGTCGACAGCAATAAAAACTGGGCTCATCCATTCTAAATATCTGGTCAAGAAACCCCGAGAGAAAAAGGCCAGCATGGACAGAGCTTCCAAATTTATGAGACAGGGACACAGATAATATCTTGCATTCTGAAGGTAGAGGCAGGCCTGGAATTTCTGCAAAGGTTTCTCCAGCTCACAACACATTTTAATGCCATATGTATGCTTGGCGGCCAAACAGCTCTCTCTAGATGCCAGAACACTGCTATTAAATTTTTTTTTAAAAAAATTAAAGAAAAAAAAAAAAGTGATCCACTCCTATGATCCAAGCAGGCTGCAAATTCAAACGGGAGAGAAAATATTCAGGTGGTTCCTATGAGGGAAGGGTTGTTAGTCACAAAGGCAGCGGGGAATAGCCATGTCCAGTGTAGAGCCCCCGAGGAGGTCCCGATTTGCAAGACATTTATGATATGTCCTCCTGTGTCAATCTATTACCTCATTAAATACTTATGACGGCCTTCCCGACGCGTAGAATGCCGAAATGGAATTGCAGTAATTGGAGGAGATTTGTTTCGAAAATGATTTATTTATGAAGGACTGGAAGATGCGAAGAAACCCCAAGATGAGCAGCAAGGTGTGGCCAGATGGATCCCTTTCCTGTGTGGACAGTGGTGTGCCCAGGGGTCTAAAGGAAAAGATCCAGGCGAGAACCTAGCTAGTTTCCTTCTAGTGCCAAGGAAACTGAGGCTCAAACAAATTAGACCTCTTCCTCAGACACACACAGATTGCAAAGTTTGCAAACCTGGGTCTGTTTAATCTCAACACCAGAACTTAAAAGAAAAGAAAAGCAAACCACATGCACACTGTTCATAGTCACAGATTGGAAGTGTCTCGGAGAAGAAGGATGGAGGTTTGGAAGTGAATCTCCCGGGTATTCTCGGCAAGCAGCCCTGGCTGGGTGCTTCTGACACTGGAAACAGGGGATGCATGGTGGTCCTGTGTTGCATACTCCTCAGACAAAAGCACCTTCAGACACTCTGGAACTTTGAGGTTGTTGCAAGCATTCTTTCAAAACCACTGCTGCCCGGTGGAAAGGAGCACTAAAGATGGAACAAAATAAAGTCAGACCTCTACCACACGAGTTTAGGGTTCTGACGTGGCAGCCGTGGCAGCCATGGCAGCCAGCTAGCACGTCTCATTGTACCGTTGCAGCCAATCGTGGGTGCCCGGTTCAGTAGTGCGAAGTAGATGCCAAGAAACGGAAGCCGTGGGAACGCCCGTCAGCAGATGAGTGGATAAATAACGCGGGGAATATACAGATAGTAGCCTTAAAAAGGGGACAAGACTGGACCATGCTGCAGCACAATGGACCTCAAACAAAGTCAAATCAGCCAGTTATGAAAGACAGATGTGTGACCCAGGCTGTATCACCTGATAAGGCCCCTTCCCCTGACAGTCTGTCATGGCCTCCCTGGAGAGTCTCCTGAGTGGTTTGAGGCGCCCCCTACCCGCCTCAGCCGTCTCCTCCCACCCCCAACGCCCTCCCGGTCTCTTGAGAAAACAGTCCATCATGTCTTCCCTTCTAACTGCTTTCAGAGCAAATTGTTCATAGCGTCGCTCTCCCTTATCGCGGTTGACCTTCAAATGCTTCCTCCTTGATTGAATTCTTTGGAGGCAAGGTTGTGCTCAGAACTAAGCCACACGCGGCAGGATGAGCCCCTCTTCTGTTCCCGTGTGTTGTCTCAGGAGGAGCATCGAGCTGTGCTTGTCTCCGCCAGTGGCAATGGTACACTTCCCCTGTGACATTGCCCAGCCTCCATGAGAAACGCCACGTTCAACCTAGTGACGCTGAAGACATCTGGCAGTCTGGCCTCGGTTACCTGGCTTCTCGGTCTGGTGTCACCTGCTCTTCGTGCAGCTAACAAATGCCGATCACGGGCCTGAGCCTTTTCTGTTACGGAACTGGGAAGGCTCTCGGGATATTACGAAGAGCAGAACGAAGCTCAGCTCTGTACAGATCCTTCGTGCTCTCCTTCCTGGACACCCACCTAGATGACATTTCCCAGCTTCCTTTGCATTTTGGTGGGGTCTTGTTCAGGCTACTGTCATAGTGTGGGTGACACGATGCCCATAACGAGGGCCAGCCCATACGTCTTCCATATCCTCTTTCCTGAGCTGATGGTCAAATTCAGGAGATCCAAAGAATAACCCCCAGGCCTTCCCAGATGGTGGAGACATTAAATAGAAACCTGGGTCCCCAAGCCGGGAAAGCTGATACTGCACATCTAATGACATTTTCACTGAATAGCAAGAAAAAGAAACCAAAAACCAAAACACCCTTCTGGTGGGATAAACTTCTTTGGTAAAAAATGAAATGAATCTGAAAGAAAGTGAGAGTGGTGGGGCGATGGGACTGGAGAGATGGCTCAGTGCTTATTGTTTCTGTAGAGAACCTGCGCTGGGATCCCAGAACCTTACAGTTGCCTATAACTCCAGTTCTGGAGGATCTGAACTCTGTGTGTGTGTGTGTGTGTGTACATGCTTGTGGGCAAATGCACATCCCCACACAAATGAAAATAAAATAAATCTTAAACCATCTTACTTTTCTAATTTGTTACCCCCCCCACACACACACACCCTAAGAAATCCATGCCCTTCGGAGTGTGTGGCTCACCGGAGTCCCCGACATCAATTGAGCAGCCCCACAGATCACAATGAAACATATTCTAGGGAGATCAGCCGGATTAAGAGAGGGTGGTGCGGTGGAGTTGCCTTGGGCAGGTAGGTTAAAGGTCTACAGTCTGAAGCTTGCGCAGTAGCTGGGTTCTCACAGTGTTTCCATCCTCCTCCGATCAGTCAAATGCTCGTGGCTGTCCTCTCTGCTCTCACCCGGGTGCTTTCTGCCCTTTGGACTTCTGTATGCTCCTATTTCTAGCCTTTTTTTTTTTCCCCCTGCTATCAAGATAAGACCAAAAAAACATGTCATCAAAGAAACCCACGCTGGCTGACAAATGAGCTATCACAAACAAGCTCGTCAGGTGGGAAAGAGAAGTGTGAATTTATGATTTTAAAATCAGGCACCTCTATCACTGCCGGTCAACGGCTCATTAGTCGTAGTGATGGACACATTGTTCAGTGCCAGCCCAGAGCCTAGAGTTCAGTTGCTAACACCCTACTCCTGAACCCAGAATGCCAGTCTCATGCCTCTGGGGATGGGAGAAGATACCATAGGTCTGAAATGTGTGTGTGTGTGTGTGTGTGTGTGTGTGTATGTGTGTGTGTACATGCTTGTGGGCAATGCACATCCCCACACAAATAAAAATAAAATGAATCTTATTTTTTATGTCCTCTTTTTTAACTGGGGATTGATCGCAGAGTCTGGCAAATGCTAGACAAACATCCTACTGAAGCTGTAGTCCAACCCCGCAATGCCCTCATGTCTCCAAAAACCAAGATTGCTTCGGGAATTCACTGCGCGGAAACAGAAATCAGCTTTAAAGAACTCCTACTGGCTAAGTGGCAACAGTTTGAACATCAGTAATTGGAAAGGAGTAGCAATAATTGAATTTAATTGGGATAAGCGATGTCTGTGAAAAGCTATGCATTAACAGCAAGAGTGACCATTAGGTCTGCAGTCTTTATACTGAAGAGTTAGAAATGATAGGACACGCTCAGGGGTTCCGTGGCTGTCAACACATAAGGGGAGTTGGGGCCCCATGGTTGTCACAGTAAAGTAACAAGTATCCACCCACCATACAGCCACCATGCCAAACACCCCAGGCCTACCAACCTAGCAACACCCACCAAGCCGAACAGTGTTCCATTAATCTCACTGTGCAAATTGTCAGATTAAGTGACCTTCCCACGGCCACACAGCTTCTGAGTGAGACAACCCTAAATCTGGCTCCAGGATCTGTCCTTATCATGAGATTGGGACACATCCCCATATAAATAAGGGATTTTTTTCTTTTTTCAAGTATTTTTTATTAAGTGTATGAGTGAGTGTGTGTGTGTATGTGTGTGTGTGTGTGAGTGTGTGAGTGTGTGTGTGAGTCTGTGTGTGTGAGTGTGTGTGTGTGAGTGTGTGTGTGTATGTGTGTGTGAGTGTGTGTGTGTGTATGTGTGTGTGTGTGAAAGTGTGTGTGTGTGTGTGTGTGTGTGCCACAGCAGAGGGCAGATTAGTTCTCTCCTTCTATCCTGTGGCTCCCAGGGATGGAACAGAGTCATTAGGCTTGGCTTCACGTGCCCTTACTGAGTCATCTCACCTGCTCAAATTAAGTATCCTTTTTTTATATATATATAAAGAATAAAAACCTATACTTACATGCATACGGATAATTAAGAAAGAATAAACTAGTCACATGTACATAAGTCAATTAATTCTAAAAATACCAGATCAGATGATATCCAAAGGTCAAACCAGATTGGTCAGTGCTGATGGGCCCATTCAGGCAGCCAAGTGGAAGGAGAGTGCAGCTCGATGTTGCAAAACCATTAATTAGCCAAGAATCCCAGAGAGAAGCAGGGAGTACACAGATCCAACTGCTCATCTCCTAGGAGATGGAGCGCCAGGAAGCTGCACGGATTATAATAAAATATGAGGAGAAACGTGTGAGCTTTTAATAATGCTAACAGACAAGATCAATAACGCAAAACGACAGCATGAGAGGCACAGCAGTAGAACGCCAGCCCAACAAGATGTTCACACACACAGCTTGCAGGGAGATTCCCAGGAGCCCAAAAGGCAAACCCATGTGGAGGGCGTATCTGTGAATCCCATCAGGAGGCTGTGGTGAACGGGTACTATTAAGCCTGATGAACTGGCCGGCAGTCCTGTGGGGCTCTTCAGCCCCAGTGGGTCAGAGAAGTTATTCTTTGTTTAAGTACAGCATGCGATAACCCCATCCTGGGGTCTGGGAAGATAGTTCAGTGGGTAAAATCCTGCATCACAATCATGAGGACCTGAATTTGGAACCCTAGCACCCGTGTTAAAATCTGGGCACGGTGGTCTACACCTATAATCCCAAGGAAGTGGGGCTACTGTCCTGCCAGTATAATTGAATCTCTGAGCTATAGGTCCAGTGAAAGACCTTGACTGAAAATTAAGGCAGAGAGCTGTGGTGGCGGACACCTGATGTCAGTCTCTAGCCTCCACATGTGGGTGCGTGTGTGCACACACATACACACACACACACACACACACACACAGAGGCACATGCATCTATGCATACACATACTCATGTGATAACCCAAAAGAGGAGAGCTATCAAAACACTACAATGAAAACTCTGCAAGAAATAAAAACAGTAAATATAAGAAAAAATACAAACTGGTACCTGGCTATGTACTGGGTCCATACGGTTTGGCACAGGTTTTAGCAGGTCGGAAGTACACCTGTAAGCCCTATTTCTTTGAATGATTCTTCTGCTTTTGAAGCTGTCTGAAATTTTCTAAAAGCTCATGCATCATGTTCCTAGCAGCTGCTGCTCCCACTCTACCCATGTGCCCGTGGGGTTCCTTTCTGCGCCCTCAGCTGACTTTCAATGACCTCAACTGCATCTCTGTCAGATAGCATCACACAGGGGCTTCCAGAGCCCACATGCTCTGTGCACAAGAAAGACCTTGGAATAGGCCACCTCATTCCCCACCCTGGCGCAGTCCTACCTAATGACTAACAAGCGTGGGGGCTGCAGACATTCTTTCCCCTCTGTCTTCACAGTACAGGGGCATGGCTTTGTGTGCTTTCCTAGAACTTGGTCACAGCATCAGCACCTGCTGATAGCTAACTAGATAGCATTCTCATTGCTAGCTGACTACCTTGACCCAAAGTGATTTTCCATTTTCCCAAAGAAGTCCTCCCAACAACCCCTCTTGTGCTGTTGTTGTTTTTGAGATAGGGTCTCACTATGTAGCATTGGCTGTCCTGGAACTCACTGTGTAGATCAGACTGGCCAAGAACTCATAGAGATCTGCCCGCCTCTGCCTCCAGAGTGCTAAGGATTAAAGGCATTTGCCACCACACCCAGATAACTAATTCCTAAATATATTGCATACACTTAACCTTTATCAGAGAACTTTCTGGAGCAAACCCAGCTGGGATTGAATTCATAATTGCAGTTTAACTTAATTAAGGGTAATTAGTTAAATTTGTAAGCACCATTTACATTAGCAAAAGAAGATTGTTTTTAAGAATTTGCCAATAATCTAGTAGATGACTTTATCAAGTGGGATAAAGGCAAAGCACAAGTATTCCTAGTTGTTTGTGAGCAGACTCACAAATCTCTCTGCACAGTTGAAGAACAAGTCAACACCGGGAGGTGAAACTTATCTGGAGACAGCCTGAATGTTAGGGTTTCATGAACTCTCCAGGGAGAGCCAAGACTGTCCTCTCAGTGTTTGGTGTGTATTTCTGCAACAGTGCATATTGTGCTGTGTAAGAATTTATTTGTTTACCTGTGTGTCTCCAAGATTACAGTCTCAGTTCCTGTAGGTCTGAGAAGCAGGTCCCTTTGCCTATGTCAGCCCCACACCACAGTCTAACCATGCCATGTCAGGGGCTGTAATACCTACCTTTTGACAAAATGAATAAATGAGTTGCTGGGCAAAAGAACATCTGTCCCCCAATAGGCGGTGTGTCCTGCTGACAGAAGCGACTTTATTAACTGTCAAAACTGCTCCTGTGCTATGTAGAGGCCCTAGTAATCAACTGGGAGGTTAGTGTTGAAAACTAAATACGTAAACAAATGAGCGGATGAGTTAATGAATAGATAGGGACACAGACTGACAACCCCAGACTGGTTTTGCGCAATAATTGTCAAAGGTAGTTATTGCCTTGTGCTTGTTGATGGGATGAGGCTGAGCTGGGTTGTTATATCTGAAAATATAAAAGCAGGCAGTCAGTCACCAACTTGTATCATACTAATTCTGGTTCATCAGCTCAGCTCCTTAGCATGTTCTCAGATCTTGCCCTTTTCATTCACAGTTTGCATATTTTTCCTTGCTCTGGCTTTGATCATAAACACGGTCAACCTGTGACTGCAATAGAGGTGCTGGCCTGTTCAGTCCACAGTATACCTAGAGGTTCAGTCATTCCTCAGCCTGCCATTCCAGGGGGCCTGCGGTTTGGTTTTATAAATAAAGTTTTATTGAAACACAGACATGGCAGTTGTTTTGTGTTGTCTGCTGTTGCTTCCGCACTACAAAGTCTGTAAGAGCAGGATGCAGTGATAGAGACCTTCTGCCTATAAAATTAGAAATGCTAATTATCTAATTATCTGGTCCTTTGCAGAAGAAGAATTGGTAATCCTTCTTCCAGAAGCTAAGGTCAACAGCAAGGAAACCCACATCACACTATCTTGCATTCAAGTGTGCAATTACCCATCATGTGCCCCTTTAAAATGGAGATTCTCTCTCTCTCTCTCTCTCTCCCCCCCCCCCGTAGACACAGTCATACTGAAAAGGAAGTAACAGAGTTATGTGTGGTAATTGAAGCTAAGGATTTCTAGTGATTGTGTATTTTGTCCCTAATAACAAAATATTTACAGAACATGTATTTAATCATCCTTTTTGTTTTTCATTCTATTCTTGTGGCAGTCATTCTAGAGCTATCGCTCCTCTGCAAGAACACACTGGAGCGGTGTGGTGCCTGAACCCATGTACTACGCCTGCAGTACAGAGGCTCAATGATGCCGGATCCTGCTCTCCGCTAACTCTTAAGGGTCACACACTTCTCATCTGTAAAACTCTAGTTCTTTTCAGCTTTTCAGCTCATACAGGGATGAAATGAGATAATTAGCAGCTGGGAAAAGGACTATACTTAATGTAATTAAGGCTTTCAAGGTACTGCGCTAAGTGCTTTTAGCATACATTATCTCATCTGATTCTCCCCAAGCACAGCTAATGTTGCCCCTACTTGAGGGCTGAGATATTCGGAGACTTCATTTATTCCTTCAGCAAGCATTTAAGTTATTTATTTGTTTTTTAAGTTGGCAAATAAAGGAGTTGTGCATGGTAGTTCTTGCTTAACCCAGTACTCAAGAGGATAAGTGTTGAGTTGTAGGCTATCCTGAGCTACATAGTAAGATCTTGTCCCTAAACAAACAAACAAACAAACAAACAAACAAATAAATAAATTCAATGAATACACAAAGTTTTTAAATACATGTACTTTCTGTAATGGCTGAAGCAAGCCATTTAACACTGAGACCACCTTAACTTTCAATTATGTGTGACAAGAACACTCAAGATTCTATTCTCATACCAATTTTCAAGTGGACAGTACATTCTGAACAGATCTTCTCAACCTGTTCTGCACCCCGCCCCAATCTGTGCTCTCACCCCCATCTTCCTGATCACTCCTAGTCTGTGTTACACTGATGGACTCTCTTCATCCACTGAGATTGGTTTTGGGGTCCTACATGTAAGGGAAACTGTGCGAGCATTTTCCTATTTGTGCATGGCTGTTTTGTTTAATGCAGTGTCCTCCAGTTCATGCCAAGGATAGCATTTTCTTCGTTATCTTCAAGATCTGAGTACCATTCCATGAAGTGCAGGTGGACATCCTGTCTTAATTTACTTTGGATATGTAAGTCACTAGTAGTCACTGGATCATCTGGGTTATTTGATTTTTGAGGAAACTACACAGTGTGTTCTCTAAAAGTTGCACTAACATATCCCTATCAGTGTGTAAAGGTTCCAACTTTTCCCCACCATTGTTTGCTACCTATTTTACTTTGATTTCTATGTATGTGACTCTGGCTCTGTGCATGCCATGCATGTACAGGTGCCCAGTGAAGTCAGAAGATGATATCACATCTCCCAGAGCTAGAGTTACAGATGGGTGTGAGCTGCCCAGCACGGGTGTTGGGAACCACTCTTCCATCCTATGGGTAAGTAACAAGTGCATTAAACACCGAGCACTCTCCAGCCCCTCGGTTGTTGCATTTTATCTTTTTGATACTAGTCATTCTAACAGATATGTTTTTGCTTATTTTTTCAAATATTTATTTTATTTCCTAATTATGTGTATTGTGTGTGTGTGTGTGTGGTGGTGATGGTGTATACAGGCGTAAGGTGTCACAGTGGGTCATCCAATCCCCTGGAGCTAGAGTCACAGGTGGTTGTAAACTGCCCTATGTGGATGCTGGGAACTGACTTGGGATCCCTGTGAACACAGCATACACTCTTAACTGCTGTGCATCGCTCAGCCAACAAGCGTGAACTCAAGGTGATTTTAATCTTTGCCTCCCAGGTAACATATGTGTGTGTATGTGTGTGCGTGTGTGTGCGTGCGTGCGTGTGTGTGTGTGTGTGTGTGTGTGTGTTATTAGTGTATTTGTGTGTCTCCTTTTAAGAAATGTCCATTTACCTAGCATCAAAATTCTTAGCCATGGCAGTTAGGCAAGGCCATGTAAATCAGAACAGAGCACATCTGGCTGCTTTGCAATAGCTGGAGGACTTTACACATACAGAAAAGCATTCTCAGTTCAGGTTCTCTCCCTTGTGGAAGGTAGAGCTTTCAGTGGCTGGGGTCCTGCTCTCAGGGCTCCTTTCTTGTCCTCCGGTGTGGAGCTAGGTCTTTTTCTTCGGTGGCAAGAAGCTCTCTGGTAGTTCCTGCTGCCTTGATCCTGCCTGTCTGTAAACTTCAAACCCCTCACTCTTTATCTTGCCAAACAAACTGTACATTTCCCAGATTACCCATTTCCATTTATTTGCTCTTTCACTGTAGCCAGGACGTGAGCAGAAGCCATGCCACAGCATGAATGCTGTCCTAGCTTGAGATTTTTCTCCACCAAGCAATTCCATTACTTCTGAGTTCAGTCTCAACCAAATTCTCGGGATCTGGACAAAATGTAGCCAGAGTAGAAGTGCCTCTTGTCAGATGGACAGCCTCTAGCCCAGTTCCCACGAGAGCCCGTGTTCTCCTCTGAAACCTCATGAGCTGTGTCTCCACTGTCCTTATTTCTCTTGACAATCCAATCTTCAAAACTTTCACATACTCAAAGGTTTGTTTCTTAGGAAATTCTAGGTCCTATCAGGTTGACAATCCGTATTAGCCATCACCATGAGCAAGTAGATGCTGAGGACTCCTCTACATGCATCCAACTGCTCTAATACTTGAGGCTCATCCTGGACAAACTATCAAATGCTCCTAATGTTCACGGGTAGTTGAGTGAGATGATAAATAAGACACACAATACAAACAGACACATTGAGTACATTAGAAGTTAAATAGTGTGGGGAAAATAAAACAGGAAAATGGCTATTCGAAACACTGAGGTTGGAGTGACAGAGAAGAGGTCATGGTTGTAGTTGCTAGGCTACTGTGCTGCTCAGCATGGAAGACATAGGGCATATTCATAGGTGTAATCCCTGTCAAACCTCAGCAGAGGGAGCCACCATCATGGCAAGTGCTGTACTGGACAGTGGAACCTCAAGTGTCTGAGCTCAGGTGTTTTTGTTGATTCAGATCTCCTCAGATTCTGAATAGCATATGCAGATCATGACCAACCAAACATCCCCCACATAAATCCAGCACCTGCAGACAATACAAAATGCCAAGACCTAGGCAGCCTTTTCTCCAACAGTGTACAATACAATTATTTTATACGTAACTAAAAATAATCTTCTACAATACGTGGTCATGACTGAACACATTCAAAGGCTGTTCACAGAAATGAAGGCTTGAAAGAGGGAAGTCAATCAGCCTGACAGACAGCTAGCTGGGAGAAGAGCCTTGTAGAATCCTTAGGTAGGGGAGAGCTAGAATTCTAAGTTCCATCAGACTCCAGAGCCCAAACTAACCTGCAAAATGTGAGACTTCTGCTTAGTCCTCTTCAGGCCGTGCACCTGAAATATAAAGTCTCTTTGGCTGTTTTCCATCTCAGTTCTGGGCTTTGCCCTTACCTGAAATATTCTCACAGGTCTTTGGTCATGTGCTATTCTCTGTCTTTGTAACTGGGTCTTCTAAGACCCTCTGAAAGACCGTGGTTCTGCATGGCTAGCTTTGCCTCTTTTCCTACTTGCTTGGGCAGTTTGTGATTTCATCATTTCAGTCTTTCTTTAGAATCATCTAGACCTTGTAGGTTATGTAAATGCTTAGCCTATGAAACATCACACCATCTCTTTCCCTATGTGAAGCAAACAACTGAAGTCGCATCTTCTTTGTGCTGGTTTGCTGAAGGAGACAGAATCACTTTCTGTCACTTACAATCCCAGAGCTCTGATACATCGTATTTAAAAAAATATCTAATTGCTAAAAATGTGGGTGTACATGTGTCAGGGTTTATGTTTCTTTTCCCATGATTAATACGATCAGGAAAGGGACTAAAGAGCTGGCCTCAGAAGTCAAAAGCACTTCCTGCTCTTCCAGGGAACCAGAACACTCTCTAGGCAGCTTGTAACTGCCTGTAACTCCAGCTTCCTGGGATCTGACGCCCACTTCTGGTCTCTGCGTGTATGGTATCCATTTATATAGATACAAACAAATAAACTAACTACACATAAACTAAGATCTTTTAAAATGCAGGAAAGGGGCTGGAGAGATGATTCAGCAGTTAGGAACCTTTACTTCTGTCAGAGGACCTGAGTTTGGTTCCTAGCACTATGTCAGGCAGCTCACAATGGCCTCCAACTCCAGAGGACCCAATGCTTTCTTCTGACCTCGAAAGGTTCCTGCACACATGTGCACAACTTGCACCCCACCCCCACAGAATAAAATAAAATAAATATTTTTTTGAGACAGGGTCTCACTATGTAGCCAGATGTCTAAGTGGATATGTAGACCAGGCTGACCTCAAACTCACAGAGATCCACTTGCCTCTGCTCCCCTAGTGCTGGGAGTAAATGTATACACTGCTATACTCAGCCAGTAGAATAAATCCTGAAAAATATAGAATCCAAGGAAAGTATTTGCTTCTTCATGGTCTTCTTATAGCTAATCACCATCTATTGTTTTTCCTTCCCAAGTTCAGGCTGTGTCCTCAGTCGTGGGTCATCTCCTTGCATTGTTGGCTCTGAGAAGATTAAGTGGTAGTAGTGGCCCAGGCCCTGTATTTTCAAACTCTCAGCAGATGTCTCTTCTAATTGCCATAATCTGCCTGGGTGCCATTTTTGAAATCAGCTAAATGAAGATTGAAAATAGAACCCACTTCATCTGGCTGTTTTGAGATCGAATGCTAAGTGTACACATTACTGTAGGGCTTGACCTTGACAAATGCCAGTGACCTCCACACATCAGCTACTGCAGATGGAGGGGACGCTTTGTGTAAAAGAGAGATGGACTGTGTTCAGCCCAGCTCTGGTGCTTTTTTGGTGTGTGCCTCTGGGTGCCAACTCATATCTCCTGCACCAAAAGTTGGAACATTAACAGAATCTTGAGTATTATGTAAGATAAAGGGTATGCGAATGTATAAATTAATATAGGTCCTTGAATAATAATGTCACTTCAGTATTAAATGACATAAAATTATGTTTGTGAAAAGGTTGACATATCAACTTAAGTACTGAGCAAGAAGAAATATATATATATATATACAACTGAACATTCTATAATTTGTCAATATGAGTGTTAAGCGGGATGTGTATACGTTGATAATGTCAGAGGAGAACAAAGTGGAATAACATGTATAAGGGTGACTGTAGCATCAGGCACTTATACCAGTGTTAGTATTGTTGTTGATGCCTGTGGACTCACAGCTGTCAGCATCCTTCTCCCTGCTAGGATGCGTTGTTACCGTTGTACTCTGATGCTCTTGCCCACGGTGCTACTGAGAAAGCACTTAATAGTCTTAATCCTGGTCACATCCCATCCTCCTTCAGGAGTATATTTATCTTTCCCTGATTGCCTTGTCTTCAGCGTCCCCATGCATTTTCATCTCAGAGTAGCTCCAGACTGAGTAGTCGGCTCAGTCGGTAAAGCGCTTGATGCGAAAGCTTGAAGACTGAAGTCTGAGCATCAGGATTAACATAAAAAATGCTGGTATGAGTGGCACACGCTTGTAATCCAGTGCAGAGGAGACTGACAGGTGGAGTCCCGGGGTTCACTGGAAGGCCAGCCTAGCCTTCTATGTAAGCCCCGGGCACATAAAAGACCCTGTCTCATAAAACGTAATAAATGGTATCTGAGAACAACAGCCAAAGATTTTTTTCTGGGTTCCACTCACCTGTGCACCCGTTCACACACACTCACAAAGAAAATGGCTGTGAACATGATGTCCCCTCTTCTGGTTGGGATGGCTGGTGGAGAGTCCTGGGAGGGGAGAGAAGATAGGGTGTCTTAGCCTTGACTTAAGATTCTGCTGGGGCAGCCTTCTCTTTGTGACCACCTTCTGCCTGGTCCCAAGTCTGACTGAGGAGTTGGACCCTTTGCTGTGAGGACAGTACCTGTGTATACTCCGTACCTCAGCTGTCCGTAAATGTCAATAAATGAATTGCATGGAATGGAATGCACAGGAGATGCCTCAATAAATTGTATTTTAAGAAAAAGAAAATCCCATAAACCTGCCTCGTGCTCTACCTATCAACAAAGAGCCTCACTCTCTCCGAGCAGTAGTTCTAGACATAAAGGCTCTTAAAACTCCCATCTACAAGCTGTGAATGCGCCAGGCATGCCTTCACACTGGATGGTGCACGGGGCCCCAGATGTCTGAGGCTTTTATTTCACAGTGCTCGCATTTCTGAGTTCCAATTAATTGAATTGGGAAAAGCTGTAACTTCATGACAGAGGAGCCATCTCCTTGACAAAATCCACAGGATACCAAGCCAAAGATTCCTCCCTCTCCTCTTTGTTTACATATAAAAGGTTGAATAACCAACTTGGTTGATTTTCCTGTTGTAATTTAGTTCAGTAGCCAGAAGTTTTGATATCAGACACATATAGGCCGGAGGGTCATATGGGGAAACACTTTTCAATGACATAATTACCTGGAGCACCATGGGATAGCACAGGAATCCCAAAGACGCCAGCTCTTACATTCCAGGTTGTTTGTTTTCCTCTGAAATTCAGAATTTCATTTTCTCTCTGTCATGTCTCTCTTTAAAACATCAATCAGCTTTGTTTTCAACACAAGCACTCAAATCTGCAGTCCTAAAAGTTCCCAGCCCCTCACAGCACACCTCTCACACACAGGCGTTGCAGGAAATCGGGAGACATGCCTTTCCTTCTGTGGATCACCGACCCCAGGTACAACCTTTGCAGTCGCATTTCTCCACACGTTGGGGACCTCCAAGTGTTCCTCAGTTCTCTTAAGAGCCCTTGCTTATTATCTGGTAGAGGAAATAATATCAGAATCACATTCTCTGCCAGGGCTATGCGGTTTGCCAGCTTCCCTAGAGTGGGTTTCCCCAGTGCTTCTAGGAATTCAAGTAAACATTATTTACTGAGCTATTCCTCTTAAATAAAACTTGGAATTCTGAGCACAGGTATCTAGCATTTGCTAAACACCTGATCCCAGATCCATGGGTGTGTCTGAGACATTAAGTATCCAGAAAGTCATCGGTCACTGGATGCCCAAGAGTAGGCAACTTGCTTGTTATCACTGAAGGATGTCCAGGTGGGGGAGTTCCTTTTCTCCAAGGGCAGTATGCTGCACAGAGGGACTGCGAAATAAGCTGTGAGTACCCAGGCTCATAGCAATCATAGACTGAGTGTATTCAGCTAACAAAGGGTTCCAGGTGGGTACCCGAACATCTGCCTCCTTGACTTGCTGCCTTTAGAAGCGCTCTACAAGGACAGGTGTTTTTGGTCCCATTTTATAAATAAGGCAGCCGAGTCTGAGCTCATATTTCTCAGAAGTCGATCCTGCAGCAGGGTTTGTGTGATTCAATACTCGTGAACTTCTTCTAGAACAGCGAAACAGAGGAAATGCTCCCTTTCACATTCTGTGGTGTCAGCATTACATTAGTACCAAAGTCATGTTGTGACACTCTCTACAAACCCCAGTATCTCTTACAACAGTGATGTTAAAATTCCCAGTAAACGGTTTACAAGCTGAATCCAATTATCAATACGTGTTTATGCCACAACCAAATGGAACCTATATTAAGTAGGCAAGACTGGTTCGACATGCAAAAAATAGCCATTGTGATCCATTGCACAAATAAGCCAAAGAAGAAAAATTGCTAAAAATCAAGTTACATGTAGAAAGTATTTTTACGAAATCCAACACACACACACACACACACACACACACACGCACGCACACTGACATAATGTAGAATCACCTGGGAAAAGAGTCTCAGTTGAAGAGTTATCTAGATCAGGTTGGCCTTTAAGCCTGTCTGTGGGGGATTGTCTTGATAATTGATGTAGGATGACCCAGTCCATTTTGGGCGTTACCATTCCCTTGGCATGGTGTACTGAACAGTATAAAAGAAGTGACTGCTAGAGAAAGCAAGCAAGCAAGGGTCTAGGCATTTATTCTCTCTTCTCTTGACTGTGTATATGATGCTTTAAGTTCCTGCCATGACTTCCCCCAGATAATGGACTAATTTGGAATTGCAAGACAAATGAACTCCTTCTGCCTTCATGGCTTCTTGTCAGGATATTTTATCACAAAAGCAGAAATAAAACTAGAACACATTGCATAGTTGATTGTAAGAAACTGGACACTATCCTTCAAACACCAGGGACAAAGTGAGGATATCAGTTCTTAACATCCTTATTCAACATTATTTTAAAAGTCATAGCCAGCTTAATGAGACAAAAGAGGAAATAAACCTGTGTATATACATGAAGTTAAAAAAAACTTTATTCACAGATTATTTGCTTTTCTATATAAAATATCCCAAGAATCTGCCAAGAATGAATCACTGGACCTAAATGACTATAGCTAGATAACAGAATATCGAGCCATGTTAACAGTTCCAGATTATCTTCAAAGTTGGTAAGATATAAGATCTGTTCTCTACATGTATAAAATAGAGAGACATCAAAAGAGCTGTAAGTGCTTGCAGACACACTGTTCATTCATGGGCCAGATGACCGAGGTACAAATAGCCTTACGGTTATACATTCATGGAGTAGAAGACCCAACCATGAACAGCCATCAGACCATACTTTCATGGAGTAGAAGGCCCAGGCCTGAACAGCCATCAGACCATACATTCATGGGCTAGAAGACTCAGGCATCACTAGCCATCTACAGAGTCAGTGCTGTTTCAACAGCTCAGCAGACTACGTTGTGGATAGTGATAATTGATTTTTTTCTTTTATTGAAAATAGGTTTTTTTCCGTATAGTATATCCTGATTGTGGTTTCTCCTCCCTCTACTCCTCCCACCTCTTCCTGCCTCCCCTCCCATCCAGGTCCACCTCTTTTCTGTCTCTCATTAGAAATCCAACGGGCTCTTAAAGGATAATAATAAAATAAAATATATTCTGAAACAATATAATAAGATAAAGCAACAACAAGCACTTCAGGATGTGACGGAACGAACAGAAGGAAAGGAGTCCAGGAAAAGGCAAAGGAACACATACAGAGACCCATTGATTGGCACACTCGGAAATATCACGAAATATAAAATTGGAAGCCATAATATATACAAAAAAGGATACTCAGGGTAAATAAAGAGAGAAAATAAAATAAAAATAAAAAATAAAAAAGCTAAAATTAAAAAAAAAAAATCCCTGTCATTATGAGACAAGGAACCTCCAAAGAAGCAGTTGAGTTTGCTTTCTGTTGGCCAGCTACTGCTGGGCGTGCAGCCTGCCCTGAAGAGCTTGTTGTCACAGTTTGAGACTCCCTTGGAGAAAACTAAATTTTCATTTGCAAGTGGTTATGAATTGGATGTAGCTTCTGGGTTAGGGATGGGAGCGTGTGTGGGGCAGACCTGTGCAGGCCCTGTGCATGCTGCCTCAGTTTCCCTGAGTTCTCGTTGATTTAGAGAACATTGTTTCCTTAGTACCCTCCACCCCTCTGGCTCTTACACCCGTTCTGCTTTCTCTCCCACAGGGCTCGAGGATTTTCTGGAGACACTCTGTTTCAAACTGAATGGCCTGACATCTCATACGCTCTGCAATTGTCTGGCTATGAGTCTCTGTGTTTGTTCTCATCTGCTTCAAGAGGAAGCTCCTCTGGTGATTGCTGAGCAAGGCGCTGCTGATAAGTGATTTTAAACTTTCTGTGGAAAGGGCTAACAAAAATAACAAGAAACAGCAGAATAACCAGCACTCAAACAACAGGAGAAAACCTGGGATTCACGACTCAATTTTAAAACTTATATGGCCATAGTAATGAAGAGAGTAGAGTGCTTTGAAAGAGTATACACGGATCGATGGAAGGAACAGAGACCCAAGACATGGTCACCGGAGTCCAATCAGATGAGTGTTTATGAAGGCACAGGAAACTTAATAAATGGTGCGGAGACCAATACCAATTTGCCTGAAAACTACACATGATGCGATCCACTTACCAACTAACAAAGAATGTACATGTAAGATGCAAAACTATAAAACTCATAGAAGAAATTACATAATCTCCATGATCTTGTATCACCAGAGAATAAGGGGGTGTGCAGTGTAGGGGGTCTGTGAAAGGGACAGAGGAGGCAGGTGAAAGAGCTTCCAGGGGCTAGAGCTGGAGCAGTTTGAACAAAACATGCTTCATGCTAGGTTATAAAAACAAGCCGAAAATAAATGTGCATGTTCTTGTTGATATAAACAAACGATTGGTTGGTTGAATAAATAAATACAGAAGACGAGACACAGCTCCACACAGGAGCACTCTAGGTGATGCGGTAATGCGTATGCCCATTCTTGAAATGCGAACTGCCCGAAGTGACTTCCTAAGGAAGCCTGCAGTGCGGGACAAGGCAGGCAGGTGTGTTCTGCTAGGGGAGAAAGAGTCACTCTCCTTTGGAGTGTAGCCACTAGTAGGTTCCCCAAGTTCCCAAAATGACCACACACTCATGCATATGTGGGCAGCACTAACCGCACTTTGGTGGTATAAAAAATAAATGAATAGAGGAAGTTGGGAGGGAGATGTTTTGGAAGAGATTCCAGGAGGAGATTAAAGGTGAGTGAGGGTGGATATGACCAAGATTCATCCTACATGTGTATAATATTTTCAAAGAAGACATGAAAATGTCTTTTCATTTAGCAGAAATTTTTAAATTTGGGCAGAAATTTTTTAAAAACTTAAATAGGAAGTTCATTATAAAGAGGGACACAAGGAAGTTGGGAGATGGTGAGAGATCTCCCTGGGGCTGTTGGTTTGGGAGTGAGAGGAGGAAGTGGAGAAGTAGCGAAGCCAATGAGTTTGTAAGAGACTCCATCCACTGCCCGGACCCATCAGGAGCCCCAGCGGTGGACCGTACAACAGCGCCTGTCCTGCTGGGGGGAAGACTGCTGGAAGTTAATGCATCCTCTGAGCACATCAGCTCCCAGGCACCTCTGACTCCCTCCACTTGCCTGAGTGAGGCAGATGAAGCAGCCCCATGTGGGTGGTCTTCGTGGGATGGGGTAGGGGGAGCAGCATGCTGAGGTGGAGGATGTTTCAGCAGTGCACTCCAGAGCCCCTTCATGGCAAGGATGAGCTACTGACCCTCAGGGACAGCGCCAGCAGGGAGCAGAGCCAGGGCTTATGCCTGGATTGTGTGGCCCCAAGAGCACTCCCTAATACTAATGTTCTGCCCAAGGTTCTGGGACTTTCACAGGACCAGGAAACTGAGAAAGACAGCTCACGTTTTCCTGCATCCTTGAAAGACTTGCAATGGACATCTAAACTATCTCCTGAACATCCCCGGAAGGGAAACCTGAAAAGTTTCCAAAGAGAATTCCCAGAATGATCCATGCCTCTGAGAGAAAATATATCCTGCGAACACCTATGCAAACTAATGATCCTTTGTACTAATTTGTGGTGTACATCTGAATTAACATTCATCAACAGGCCACTGGCTTTTCAGCTGGGGAAGAGCAGAGACCTAGCAGGAGGCTTTGCCTCATCTCAGGCAAGAAGTGTGTCTAGCAAAAGAGTCTTCTTGCCAAACTGTGGCCATACATACCCATTTTCCATGTTACCTCCAAGACCAAAGGTCTGTCTCATTAAATGATTTCCAAATGATAGCTCCAAGGAGCAGGGCTGCCTGGGGAATCGTTGCTGGTGTGCGCTTGATATTCTCCACCTGGAATTGAATGGGGTCTATTCCTTAAGGAAGTGCTGGCAGCTTTTTGTTAGAAGCGAATGGTGGGAAGGCAGAGAAGAGCCCACCACCCCTAACCATCAGCATCGTGAACTGGGGGGCAGTGAGTGCTACAAATGCCTCATCCCTCCACCAGGCACAGGCAGAAGTCGGAGCTACAGTCGGGGGGTTGGGTTGGGACTCACCATCTCTGGTTTCAAGCCCTTTCTACCCTCTACTTCCACTCCTTCCTTCTTGTCTCCCTGTGTCCAGAGTTCTAGGTGCTGTTGTTTGGCCTGTTGTTTGTCAGAGTGCTGCTCTAACAATTAGCTGTGAACTCTCAGGGGTCAAACCCAATGTAAGTATATATCTCCAACTTGAGGTATCACAACTTTCTGCTATGCCATCTGGGACACATGGTTTCCCATAGGAAAGAGGGATTGCATGGATTCACTATGGATACACTGGAAGTCTTAACTTCCTCTACCTAAAAGACTGTCTTAGTCAGTATTCTATTGCTATGAAGAAACACCATGACCTTGGAGCTGGCTTACTGGTTCAGAGGTTTAGTCCATTATCATCATGGTGGGAAGGATAGTGGCATGAAGGCAGACATGGTACTGGAGCAGGAGCTGAGAGTTCTACATCTGGATCAGCAGACAGGAGGAAGAGAGAGACTCTGGGCCTGGTTTGAGCATTTGAAACTTCAAAGCCCACCCCCAGTGACACACTTTCTCCAACAAGGCCACATCTACTGCAACATGGCCACACTTCCTAATAGTGCATGGTGACCAAACATTCAAATGTATAAGCCTATGGGGAGCATTCTTATTCAAACTGTCACAATGACCATGCAAAAGATTTTGGACAAATCTTATCACATGGCCACAACCCAACTACAAGGGATGCTGGTAAGTGGAGGACATGAAGCTCATGGATGAACACTGTAGCCCAGTCCTGGATTGAGATTCCTGAGATCACTTTTATTTCTAATCTTTAGTAATTTGCAGGCAAAAAGGAAAAACTAATAGACTAATAGCAGTAAAGCCAACTCTTAACCTATAGAAGTATACTGTCTAATGAGGTAGTCACCAGTTCCATGAAGTAGTTGTGGTGGTTAGTGTTAATTGTAAAATTGACAAAACTTAGAATCACTGTGAGATGGGTCTTTGAGTACATCTTTGTTGGATAATCTTTATTACATTAATGGAGGAGGGACAACCAGCCCACTGTGGGTGACACCATTCCTTAGGCAAGGGATACTGGATTGGGTGAGAGTGGAGAAAGTGAGCTAAGGAACCAAGCATGATCCCTTTGTGTTTAGATAACCAATGTGATGTGATCAGTTTCCTCACGATCCTACCACTGTGACTTACACGCCATAATGAATTGTAACCTTAAACTGTGAGATAAAATAAATCCAATCTCCCCTTAAGCTGATTTTGTCTATTTTAGCAATAGGAAAGGAAACTAAGACAGTGGTTATTTTTATTTAAATGTAAATCAATTTAAATTAAATAAAACCAAAAATACAGTTTTTGTTAAATTAGCCACATTTCTAGTGTTCAACAGCACATATGCCTAGTTACAATATGATTAGACAGCAGAGAATAGAGCATTTCCGTGATTACAGGTTTTTCTAGTACATGATAAAATGTTCCAGAATATTATAGAATGTTTTAGAACAAGCATTAGATTGTAAATGTAACAGGTTTCAAGGAGTTCATTCAGGCCTCTGGTTAAGGTCTTCTTTGTGAAAATCAGCTCCAGGTGCTATAGTTCAGCAGAAAGATCTCTGGTTTTAACTTCTGAAAGATCTCTGGTTTTAACTGCTTCACAGGCTTCCAGGTAAGATTGAACCGAAGGGATAGACGTCAGGGCTAAAAAATGTTTGCCAACTACTAAAACCATGTAAAGAGCCTCTGGGAACATATACATCTGAGTTGAAACCCTTGTCCTTTTACTTGTAAGCTGTGAGAATTTAGACCTATTAACTGATCACCGAAGATACTGATTTATCATCTGTGAAGGCTGAGATGAAAACACCCACCCACCTCAGAATGCTGCTGACGGTGTTGGGAGTCAGCGCTGGATGGGGTGCCCTGGGCTCTGGTGCTGACGGTGCTGGGAGTCAGCGATGGATGGGGTGCCCTGGGCTCTGGTACTGAGGACATTGGGAGTCAGCGCTGGATAGAGTGTGCTGAGCTTTGGTGCTGAGCTCAGGTGCTGATAGTGATGGGAATCAGGACTGGATGGAGTTTTCTGGGCTCTGGTGTTTAAGAAAGGACCCCAGTACTGGAGATGGCTCAGTGGTTAAGAACACTTGCTGTCCTTACAGAGGACCCCCAGCACCCATGCCTGGAGGCTCACAGGTACCTGTAGCCTGATTCTAGAGGATCCAATGCCTCTTCTGACCTCTTCAGGCATGTACTGTTCTCACATGCACATGTCCAAACTGAGATACACGCATATATATATACATAAACAAAAACAAAATAAATCTCTTTTAAAAAGAATGTACTCAAAATTATACATATGTATGTATATATATATATAAATATATGCATGCCTCTGTGTGTGTGTGTGTGTGTGTGTGTGCATGCTTTCTTTCATAGACATTATTGTGATTATGCAGTAAGGAATCGATAATACAAAAACTAATCATGAGTGACATGAAACTAAGAGTGACAGAAAATAGATAACTTGATAAGCATTTGGACTCAGACAGGTATTTAGAAGACCGAATGATGGACTCCGTTCCAGGAGAAGGTTGGTAGGGATGAGCACGGCATCTAACCTTGGCGTTCAGAGTGAAGCGACACAGCCTCACGGCACCATAATGAATACTTACCATTTCACCGTTCAACCTGCCGAGGGCCTGTGTCAAGAATATGGATGTCCTGGGCCACTTTGCCCTGGAAGATGGGGAGGGGATGCATGGGGAAGGCTTTAGGTTTTGTTAATTTAGAACAAGAAAACCATCGCACTTTGCTTTGTTCAGTAAATATCTATTGAGTTTCTCCTAAGACACCAGGGCAAACAGGAAGACAGTGACCATTGTAGTCTGAGAGTCAACAGACCAGAGAGGGACAGATACTGATTGAATAGCCACTCAGGTGAACATAAAATTAACACTGTGGATGTGTGGCCCGGTGTTCCAAGAATGTTTCTCTGGAGAGCATCTCACCCTGGAGAACAGGAAAGGTATCCTCAGGGAGTGAAGATTAAGTTCAGACAAAGGTAGGATAAAGTTGAGTAGGCAGAGACAAAGGGATGCTGTAGCTCGCACTTCTGAAAGCTGAGGGCACATGGGTGGGGGGACCCATGTGAGTGCAGAGAAGAGATCCTTGATGTACAAGAGACAAGAGGATCTGAGGCTCAGGGGAAAGCGGGAGCCAGACCATAATGGACCACGCAAGCTCTGCCGACAATTTCGATGATTCTAGAAGCAATTGTAAGCCATCAAGAGCTTTCAGATAAGGATGAAGCATGGCTGTGTTTCGCCAATTCACAAGGCTACTCTCGTGTGGAGTAGAAAGCAAGGGTGATGTGGAGAGGACTGAGTCAGTCACTCTCCGAGATCATCCTCAGGCACAAGAGAAGTTCTGAAGCGATATGTGTCTTTATTGTTTTATTTTTTTAATTCTTAAAATTAGAGACAACGAACCATTTTTGTTTGGACGTACTTGGACATTTGCGTTTCTTTTGCCATTTGGCATTTCATAACCCAGAGTTTTTAAAATCTCGACTTACAGATTTTTTTGCTACATATTTATAAGCATTTAACATATTGAGACATTATCATTTTAATACTTTTATTGACACATAATTAATATCTATACAAGGACATTTGTACACACACATACTTTTTTTTTTTAAAGCAATTTCCCAAGTCAAGCCTGGTTGTGTATGCCTGTAAAATCAGTTCTCTGGATAGCAAGACGGAAGAAACATGAGTTTGAGGCCAGGCTGAGCTATACAGAAATATTCTGTCTCAAAACCAAACAAACGAGGGATTGGAGAGATGGCTAGGTGGCTATGACCACTTCCTGCTCTTGTGGAGGACCTGTGTTTGGTTCCCAGCACCCTGGCGCCCTCTTCTGGCCATCATAGGTACCTGCACTCACATGCAATATGCTCCCACATTATGTTCCTTTTTGTTTTTCTCACTTTTGAAAAACATTTGGTCTATGTGTACATGTAACACCAATTCCCTCTTGAACATATTCAAGGAACCAGAACTCCAAGAAATTAAAATATAATTATTTTAGATAGTTTAATCCCTTTCCTACTTACTGGTTTTGGAGGGCTGAAGCTGCTCTACTGTTCTGACTAGTTTTAACTGTCAACTCAACAGAGCCCAGAGTCACCTGAGAAGAAAGTTTCAATTGAAGGATTGTCCAGAATAGATAGGTCTGTGAGGAATTGCCTTGAATGTTAATTGGTGTAGGGGGACTAAGTCCTCTGTGGGCAGCACCATTCCCTGGGCAGGTGGTACACAGATAAGAAAGTCAGCTAACCATGAGTTTCAAAGTAACCCAACAAGCAATGTTCCTCCACGGTTTCAGCTTCAAGTTCTTGTTTGAGTTGCTACCCTGACTTCTCTTGATAATGGACTGTGACCCAGAAGTGGAGATCAAATAAACTCTTTATCTCACAAAGTTGCTTTTGGTCAGAGTGTTTTTACTACAGCAACAGAGAGGAAGTTAGAGCATTCACCATGATAGTGGTAACCGATCTAGCTTAATCCCCGTATCATGCTATTTTATGCCCACACAGACTGAGGTGATATCATTTTTAATATTTGTGTTGTAACAAATGTTTTGCTCTTAATTACAATGACATGTCCCATCATATTGATTTACCTTTGATTGATTAGCTATTACATCTTCCCTTCCTATTATTATACCACCCTTGCTCCAAAAAGAGTAGACCCTCTCTGGCAAATCTTTCCTTCCTCTGTCCATTCATCTGCATAGCAAATACTCTCGAATTATCTCCTCCTTGCCCAGCATCCTTTAGGTACTGAGGATTCAGCAGTAGACAGCAGGGTCCCTGCACCTGTAGTGCTTCCAGTCAGGGAGGCAGTCAGTAAATACAAACAGATATGAAATAAACAGCTAGCTGACGGGAAGGGTGTCTTGATACCCAGGGAGGTTCTCTACGGAAGTGACATTTACATCTCACACCTGAGTGGTATCCGTCCTGGCTTCTCTGCCATCTGGAAGCTCTGGGTACTGGAGTCACACAATTGGCTTAATTCCCACAGAGTCCCTTCTGCTTCCTGACGTCCTCTGGTGAAGACCTTCCTTCTGTTTTCTAACACCTGGGTTCCCAGTGAGGTTTCAGATCTAGCTCTTAGCCATGCCTTATGTGTCTCCTTCCCCCCTGCTCTCCTCTTGGCTCCCTGGCCTGGCTCTGAATACTCACTGTGTCCCGGTGTCCACTGTTCCTTTACGTTTGATCACTTTGCCATCTATTCAGCCAATCTTTTATCCACTTACTCAGCAGTTTAGTTTCTTTGTGGCCTCTTTGCTTCAGGCATTTTATTGGTATAATCATATTAGCACTTAGAGGGTAAGCAATGTCTGTCTTGTCATCAGACTGGTCCAAATACGTGGAAGGTATAGCCATGGTCCCCTACACACACTCAGTAACAGAGATAGTATGTTGCTGCAGGCCTGCTGCAGATGGGAAGGGCCATTTCACCCCAGCCTTGCTCCTCAGCTCCTATTTGCTGTAAAGGGTTCGTTGTGCAGTGTGGGCACAGGAGACCACATTCTGCCAGCAGGAGCGAGCAGTAGGTCATTGGACATCTTACAATCAGGGTTCTTTCACAACTCAGGCCAATGTTATTGCTCTATGATGACTGGAGACACAGGGGATCCGCCAAGAGAGAAGGACTCTCCAGGAACCCAAATGAAGTTTATCCTGGGAGGATGTCCCCAGGAGCTGCCTTCAGTTGCTTTCTAGGCAGCACAAGAGCAAGGACATAGTGTGAGATTTAATCCACCTAGCAAACGAGTTTCCTACTTTATTTGAGGGCATTCATGCTGCTATGAATTACAGGGTAGGACACACAGTGTGTGCTCAAAAGTGTGCTATTTAGGGGCTGGAGAGGTGGCCCAGTTAGTAAAGTACTTGCCACTCAAGCATGGACCTGAGTCTGATCCTCAAAACCCACATTAAAAAAAATCTGGATTTGTTGGCATGCTGGTAATAATATCAGTATTGGGGAGGCAGAGACAGACATCTCTCTGGAACCTCTAGCAAGACAGCCTTGTTTAATTGGTGAGTCCCACATCCCAGTGAGAGACAAGTCTCAAAAAGCAAAATGGACAGTTTTTCTTAGGAACACTCCCTGGAGCTGTCCTCTGACCTCCACAAACACTCACACACAAGTCTACTCCCTTCATGAACATGCATCCCCCCTCCCCCCACAATTTAGAGTTAGAAATTGTGTTTTTCCATTAACCTATCACAACTACAGTTAACCTTTATACGTTTGTTGCTTTTTCTCTCCAAGACCCAACTGTGAACTGCTGTTGGTATCCTCAGGCAGACTTGCGTAAAGATTTCGAAGGGGCTGGTTGTAGTAGGCATAGATGTGTCACCTCTGCTCATCCTAAGAAAGAGTTTCCACCCAAATTCTTGAAGATGGAGTGTGCTGTCTCCGGGAGAATGTGTTCTCCGTCTGTGGAGGTGGTCAGGCATGAGTCGGATCATCATTTCCCTGCTGCTGAAGCAATGATTCCAACTGTCTCCAGTCAGGAATAACAAGTGGGTTTCACCTTGGAGTCCAGATCTGATGGATTGTTGCTGGCTGTCTGGGCTATTAGCAAGGTCTTCCCTCAGCACGGAGAGTGGGGCTGGGGGCAGGGGTGCAGCATATAATTGTCATCTCTGGGAAAGAAATTGACCTGGGGGCTTACAATGTACGTTCAGGACGTAAGGGCTGCAAGATAGATACACCTTATGTCTGGAGTGGAATACTCTCTGGAAATACAAGGAACAATGTTAGCCAGAACTGTGTGCTTCAGGAAGGGTCTGGAAGTGTCAAGAATTCCATAGTGGGGTATTTGGAGGTGATAGATAGGATTCTAATCTCACACTGGTGTTATCTGCAGAAGCCCTACCTCCTGTGGGGCCTGTTGGTTTTCTTGATCCTATTTGCTTGCTACTGAGTCTCTGGTTGATTGAAATCTGTATTTGTCAGTTAATGAGCGTTTACTACATACTGTGTTCCCTACTAGATCTTATAGAAGGTTCAAAGGATGAACAGTTCCTAACTTAATGACTTCCTGAGAACTTAGGATCCAGGGGGGATATCCACCATGAACCTTAACTGACACAGTCGGTGAGCAGTCTTCCTTTCCTTTACAAAGAACTCTTCTATTTACTCCAGCACATTCTTCTAATGCCATTTCATGAGCCTCTGAAGACCACCCACCAGAATGCAGCAACTATCCCACCCACTCAAGACTGGACATGGGATTCAAGCCATGCAAGACATATCTGAGACATCTGACACTGAGGTAAGGGCACCTCACAGGAAGAGTACCACAGTACCCTGGCTGTGTCCAGGGCATTGGCATGTGTGCATGTGTGTGCCGTTTTGTATGTCTGGAAACAGAGAACAACTTGGGGGAATCTGTTCTTTTTCTACCATGTAGGTTCTAGGGATTAAACTTGAAGTTGGGGGATGGTGGCGCACACCTTTAATCTCAGCAGAGGAATGCTGATCTCTGTGAGTTTGAGGACAGCCTGGTTTACAGAGTGAGGCAGCCAGAGTTACAGCAGAGAAACCCTGTCTCAAAAAACAAACAGACAAAACAAAAACAAAAACAAAAACAAAAACCAAACCAACAAATAAAACCAAAATTGAGTCATCAGCCTTTACTATCTGTCTTGCTGTCCTTCCTCGATTTCTTACCATGTCCTACATCTGTTTTAGAGGATTGATGATCTCAGAATCCTAACTTGTATGGTACTTGGCATTGAGCTTGGCATTGAGGTTCAAGACTGTGGACCATATGCAAAGCTTCAGGATGCAGAGGCTGTTTAACCACTGGCAAAAACATCTATTTCACATACAGAACTTATGCCAGAATAAGTCAGGAACTGTTGTTGAGGGAAACAGGCTACTACAGGGTTAAAAGGCCTTGCTTTGCAGACATTCTGAGACAGAGCGATAATAAGAGCTTACTATACTTTCCTTTCCTGCTTGTGGCTGAAGGATCTTCTCCTGGGATGAGAAAAGCATCTGCCATGATGCATAGCATCACAGATAGAAGCACAGGCTTTCATGTAGGCAGTGGACCCAGATCTCAGCTATGCCACTTTCTTATTGGGACTATAGGGTGAGTTCTTTGGTGTTTCTGCATACTGGTTTCTTCACATGTCAAGTGGATTGTGACATCACTTAGCATTGTGGGGGTCCCACCTTAAGATTCAGGTCCCTAGTATAGAAAAAGACCAAAGCAGCCAACTTTAGTCAGGCTTCTAAGAGCACCAAAATTGTGTAGGCCCATGCCAGGAGCACCATGACCCAAAACAGTTCCCAGAGTTAAAGAAAAACACTTTCTACGACAAACAAGACGGCCTTGGGCTAAAAGAGTTTCCCCACGTAGACAGCCCATGGCCTCGGGCTAAGAGTCTTCCCCCCACCCACATTGACTAAGACCCTAAAGTTTACATTTTCTAGGAGCCCGCAACCTTGCTATATGCCAGCACCAATCAGTTTAAAGATTAACTGGCCCCTACCTATCAGAATGGGAAAACAATTTGGGGACCAATCAACTTGTCCCAACTCGGTTTGTGCCTAGCAACCGTTTCAACGGTAGATAAAAAGGCTTGCTTTCTGCCCCTTGGGGGTCGGTTCTATCCTGCGTGTTAGAACGGCCCCAGTATACTGGAATAAATCCTCTTGCTATTTGCATCGATATCCTGTCTGTGAGTCTCTGTGGGGATGCGGCGTTCCGGTTTGGGCCCTGGGGGTCCCAGTTTGGATCTCTGAAGTCCAACAGCATCTGCTCAATGAGAAATGAAGACGGGTATGTATGTAAGCATTGAGCATTATGGCGTTAGTTTATAGTAATCACTTCACATGTGTGTGTTGTTTTCCAAAAACTTGAAGTTCCATGTAAAATTCGGTCTCATTCTGTAGCCTGCCTTAGAGTCTTGTTAATACTTGTTTTGGAAAATAAGAGAAAATACACCTGCAACTATTTTTTTTATGAACCTTCCCACCCAAACGTCCCATACAAGGTTATTGTAAATCTGTTTCAAGTGTGTTTACTTCAGGCTGTATTAACAGTGCCCTCTGCTGCCCACAGCATCACAGCTTAATGGGAGCTCCCGGGGCAGCAGAGGTGGGATGTGGATCTGAGTGTCTGACTCTTCTACTTCTCTCACACCCTCATACATGTCCCCTTTCCATTCCATGGCTCTGTTTTCTTGCCTGCATTTCCAACTGAGCTCTGAGTCATCTGTCTCGACCTTTAATTCAAGATTGTGCCTGGACCCAACCCAAACCATAGATAGATACCGTGAGATTGGGCAGATGATACTGTGTGTTTCTCTCACTCTGGATCAACAGAAGGCTGAGATTTGTTCCAAGGCGGCAGAAGCCAATTCTATTTTCTTGTGTTACAATGTGGGACTCAAGTCATGAGTAGGAATGGTTGAGTGATTTCCTAATTCAAGAACAGTGTGCATTGTGTGGCTCACCATGTTGACTGAGTTCCATTTAGTTCCTCCTTTGCAGCCAAGTGCAGCTGTAAGATCTGGAGGACAGCACCCTAAATCTGCTCACTATGTCCTCTCTAGTGGTTGCTGTTCAAGTTGGAGACGTGGATTATGGAAAAATTATCAAGTAAGCAAGTGTAAGGAGTCGAGGCTCCATTTGAACCTCATAGTTTTAAGGTAGGTACATTCATTCCCCTCATGGGTGTGTATTGTGGGGAAGACAGTGAGAGAGGGAGTACGAGACCCCTGCTGAGTCCACGCTAGACGTAGGGGCATATTGGAGAGACACAAGGTCTGTCAAAGAGGACCACCTTGCAAAAGGTTAAGATTGATGGATCCCGAGACAGTCTATAACATCAGTTTGATGACTGTCAGTAACTGGTCACAGAGGTGGACACAGGCTGGTATAATCTGAATCCGTGGTTAGTTAATTTCTTCTGTCACATCACCTAAATCCTTTTCTCCTAAACCTGGGCACTGTTCGTGTGTGCTTTGTACACAGGTCATAAGCCATTTGCTTCCCCAGTTGCCTTAGCATGGTGGGTATGCACTCAAATTCTGAACCCAGATGGACCCGGGTTTGAGTCCCAGCCGTGTAGATAAATTGCTCTCCTTCACTTCCTGCTAATTTCCTTTCCCATCTGCTAGAGTTATTGTGAAAGTGGAAGTCTATAACCCTCCATGTCTGGCACAGTCATAGCTGCCATTTCAGCGATGGTGTGGCAGCGCAAAGGAGTTGGCTCACCGCTGCAGGAAAGGAAACGAGCCGTGTATCCGAGGAAGCAGCAAAGCCGAGTCAGCAGCCTCTCTGCTGCCCTGTCAAGGATTGTTCGGCTGTGCGTTTCTTGCTAGCCTCAAAGGTTTCCAGAACTCATGTCGTTAGCCAGGACAGTTCTGTGCTTCCCAGCCTGTGACATATTATAGATCTACATGATATCTACATGGCACACTGTTGTTAAGGGTGAAGTACAAATATTGTGTGAGTTTTTATACATATAAAATTGTGGGAGACTTAAATAGAAACATCTACTTTTCATCGCGGAAATACAGATATTCAAAGGCAAACCGCACCAACATCTATTCGCTGCACTGGACAGAAGAAGCAATTATGAACACAGTATACGGCATGGTGGTATTTTAATTTCTCTACAATGTGGGTGGTTACTGCAGGTGTTTGCCACGTGTGCTTCTTGGATGCCAGGACCCCCGGTTAATTAGATTTTCACTCAAGGGACACAAGCTATATGATCCCGGAGACCACCTCACTGGCATTGGTGACTGGAACATCAACAGTGATCAGTTTCTGTGCTGGGTCGCTTTGTCTTCATGGTAAAATCTGGGGTGGGAGTCTTTAGCACAGAGTAGACTCTGACTGATATCTCAAGGCTCCCGGCCACCTGCTCTGAGGCAGACTCAGAAACTAGACTGATACATAGAGCTGTTCTCCCGAAGGTCATCCCAGCCCTGTGCTTTGCAGAATAGCCCAAGGATCAGGGAGCCTGAGGATGGACATTCATGGACTCAGGCCAGGTAATTCAAAGTGATTTGAAGAGATCAGCAAGGCTTATGTGTCCTTTACCACCTCGCATAAGCCAGTGGTGTGCTGTCCCCAGAGACCAGCGCTGATTAGTCATCACATTCCCTGAGGACATCTCAGAGGTGCCAAGGCTGACACGAATCTGGGCTAAAGGACAAAAGACACACCAGCCTCTGCAGGGAGAGGTGCGGGTGGAGGGACATGGTTCCCAGGTGCATCTGGGCCTTCTATTCTGTTGAAGGTCAAGAGACAGGTGGTTCCCACATAGAGATACATGGCAGGCTAGACATGGTGGTGGCTGGTTAGCAAGATGGCGTCTCCAGACTCCCATCACACATAGTATTTCTGCATAAACACATAAAAGAAATAGCGCAAAGCTCTGGAGGTACCATGGGATTGACCACGTGACCATCAGAAACTCATGGCCACCTTTGGAGTCAGACAGATACGGTATGAATTCTGATTACACCGTTTCTGAACTGTGTAAGTAGAGAGATATCACTTACCCTCACTGATCTGTCTTCATCTGCTGCCCTGTCAATCACAGCAGCCTCCAGAAATGTGTGACTCCCACGCTACTGAAATGTAGCCAGCGTGACCTGAGGTGTCCAGGAAAGGCAAAATCCCTGATTGGTGACAAATGCTAAGTATTTTGGGAGGGAATACGAGCGGTCTGAGGAGGCAGCCCACCAGGTAAGGTGATGTGCCTACCGTGTTGTATGCCTTACTTTTCTCTTGCCGTGATGAAGTAACCTGACAAAAACTGCTTAAGGAGGGAAGGATTTTGACTTTGAGGATGCAGCCATCATGGTGGAGAAGTCATGGCAGCAGGAGCGAGAGGCAGCTGATCCCACCCTGTTTGGAGTCAGGAAGCAGGCAATAAACACTGCTGCTCAGCTTGCTTGCTTTTTATTTGGGTTTTTTGAGTTGGGTTCTGAACCCAACCCATGGATCGGTGCCACTCACAATTATTATCCCTTATTAACCTAATTATTAACCTTTCAACCCTTATTAACCTAATCAAGACAATCTCTCCCAGGCATGCCCAGAGATACCTCTCCTAAGTGATTCCAGACCCTGTCACATTGACAGTCAATATGTCTCTGGTGACAGAGTTCCTACCTGTCCTTAGTCAGAGGCACACGGCTACAACATCAGCATGGATACCCCCCTCCCCCATTCACCACACAGAGCCTCTTGTCTGCAGTACTGACACTGATTCCCATCATACCACACAGTATGACTGGTGTTCAGATTCCCAGTAGCCATATAAATGCCGTGGTGGTGATGGTTTGCCTATATCCCAGAACTTGGAAAGTAGAGACAGGGAAATCCCAGGCTGAGCTGCTAGCTAGACCAGCCAAATTGGTGGGTTCAGCAAGAGACCCTGCCTCAGTAAATAAAGCAGAGAGTGACCAAAAAGATAGGAGATATCAACCCTTGTCTGTACCACCCCAACACATGTACCCCCACACATGAGCTTATATATACATATATGTATATATGTGTATATATGTATATATATGTATATATGTGTGTGTGTGTATATATATGTATATGTGTGTATGCATGTGTGTGTGTATATATATCACAACACAACCAAAAAAGAATAGGAAATATTTCATTGATGAGTTTTTTTTATTCGATGTGTCCAAATAATAATGTTTCAGGTGCACTGTGCTAATACTATTTATTATTAAAGTTAACCTCACCCGTTTTTTTTTTTTCATTTTTTAAAACTGTGACACTAGAAAATTTAGCTAGGTGTCACACATGCACGGAAAATTTCAAGATGTCCATTATCCTGTTGGGAAGCTCTGGTCTATGGTGAGGACCCATGTAAGAGGGGGAACAAGAGGTAATGAGAGGAAGGGCCCTGCTCTATGTGGGGCTCTGTGTCCTGCCGTTTTAACTCTCTCAGCAGCACAACAGGGCAACCATTTGTTTATTGCATCATTTTGTGGATGAGAAATTCAGGCAGGAAATGGTTTGCTCAGTGCCCAACACCTAGTGTGTCACAAATGGTATCTCAAACTCTGTATTTGAACTTAAGAGCCTAGTTTTCTTAACTGTCAATTGTTGACTGCCCTGAATCCAGAGTGTTTAGTGTGGTCTGCCCTGCTCAATAGTTTCAAGGGTTAAATGCGGCCACGTGAGTGAATCCTCTGCTTAGGACTCGGCGTTCAGTGAGATTTCCATAAGTAATGATGGCTGCTGTTAATGTGAACATGAAAGGAGGAGGAGAGGCAGTCAGAAGGGAGAGAGGAAGGATGAAACAAGGAAGTCCAGGCGGGAGAGATGGACACGGAGAAAGAGGGTAGGGAGAGACAATAGCTCACTGATGGCTCTTACCGCTTTTGCAGAGGACCCAGGTTTGGGACCTCTCTGACACCCTTCTCAGACTATCTACATTCAGTTGGTACATATATGTTGTAGAAGTTGACTGATGTGTGAAATAATTGTTTTGCACACTGCCGGGTGAAGGGCTGCGTGGGTCTTGGCATTTTGTATTATCGGCAGGTGTTGGATTTCTGCGGGGGATGTTTGATGGCTGATGATCCGCATGTGCTATCAGTAGAACACCTGAGGGGTTCTGTATCAGTAAAAACACCCGAGCTTGGGTTTCCACTGTCCAGTATGGCGCTTGCCGTGATGGTGGCTTCCTCTGCTGCGGTCTGGCAAGGTTTGCACCAGCGAGTATGCCTCCTTGTCTCCTTGTTGAGCCAACACAGTAAGCGTAATATAGCACATACATGCTTACGTAAGTACACAAAACACATGAAAGTTTAGGGAGGATGAAGAGGAAGAGAAGGGGATTTTATTGTCATCACCAGGAAGCATCAGAACCGTCTCGGGAACTTCTCATGCTACACCACGTGATTTGATGCTCACAGCAAGCCTGGCCAGGCTTCACCCCTCTTTAGACTCTCGTGTTTTTTTGCTGGACTGTATTTGCTGCCATCGGTCTTGCTCTTGAACATTTCCTTCTGCCTGAGGACTCTTCACCAAGGCCCACTGGGTATGTCAGAGGCTGACTAGAGCAAATGCTGCTGGGCACCACTGGGAGAGGAGCAAACTGAGATGAAAGGGTGGAGCTGGGGTTGGGTTTTATAAGGGATTATTTTAGCTTATGATTCACCCCAGGAAATTGTGAGTAAGCCCTGTTCTCAGCAAGATACCATGTGTTCTAAGGAAGGTGTGACCAGCTGTTGAAAAGGTTGGTGAGGATAGGAAAGAAAACAGCCACACGGCAGACCCTCAGGGAGGACCACAAATCTAAACCAGTGACAGACAGTTGGGGTCAAATGGTGGTGTTTTCTTTTAAGGGATTTTAGAGGTTTATTTGATGCAGTTGGTTATGTCCCAGTGTTTACTTATATGGAAGAATAAAGCAATTGCAGTGACCCAAAAAGCCTTGGAATGAGGAACATGAAGCCCACAGTGGTGTCTGTGTACCCTGGATTTGAAATCTCTGGTGACATAACTCATACTCCACCATGGTCAGAGACACATGGGCTCAAAGCCATTAGGAAAACTGTTCCTACTTCTCTCTGACAAAGCATATCCCATACCACCTGTCTCCCACAGTAGTAGATGGTGAGGGTCAACCTTGCTTAGCATCTAGCCTAGGCCAGGTTCAAGGTAAGTATTATAAGGGTCCTCCTTCAGTCCTTCAGTGCTAACTGTCTGAAGCATTTATTTTTTACCTCATTTTACAAGGGGAATCAAATTTATTACACTGGCCTATTTCATTACGAGTGGGCAAAACCAGAATGCCCAACTATGCTGTTCTGACTCCAAAAGCCGTATTGATCCACCCCACTATGCATCCTTTTCTTTTGACCCCATATCAAGATCAGTGCCTTCTCTACTTACACCAGTCTCATTAACAAGGCCTCCCAGAGATCAGAGCTGACTCACCTCTGCTGGCATCCAAGGGTAAGCCCCGAGAGTCTCCTGGAAGGGGTAGAAGTAATTGTTCTTGTGTTAAATCCAACTTGGCCTTGTTTTGAAGTTAAGAAAAAGAAAAGATGGATAGATGTTCTGGGGGAAAAAAAATCCATTTCCTCAGTATAATCAGTAAAATGAAATTAGATAGTTACCAGTAAGTCATGTTGCATAGAGGACCTCACACATACAAATACACATGTCGACGATATGGATATGGGTATCTTGATACACAGATTGGGTTTTTACATGTTTTGCTGTCTGTATTAGTTACTGTTGTTGCTTTTAATCAATGTCATAGCCAGAAGCAACTTACAGAAGAAAGAGTTTCTTTGTATTTGTGCTTTCAGTGGGATTAGTGTCTGCTACAGCAAAAAGATATGGCTGCAAGCTCAGGCAAGGCAGCGAGAACAGGAGGCTGAGAAACCGTATCTGTAACCAGGAATACAAAGCAGACAGAGAACGAGCAAACTAGAAGTATGGTGAGGGTGTGAACTTTGAAAACCCACCCCTGGTGATGTACTTCCTCCAACACGGCTGTACCACTTCTTCAAACTGTGTCATTCACCCTGGATCAAATGCTCAAATGCCCAAGCCTATGGGGACATTGCACATTCAAACTACTGCAGTACTCACTATCTTTGGTAAATGCAAGCTGCCTCTGTATGGCCTCTGAAACTGTTCAGTGTTTGCCATTGTTCTTTTCAAATTAAAGTAAGGTCTGGCGAGATGATTCAGCTTAAGAGTGGATACTGCCCTTGTAGTGGACCCAAGGTTTTTTTCCCTGCCCCCCACATCATGTGGTCTATACCTATAAGTCCAGCTTACAACTGCCTATGAGTCCAGCTCCAGGGGATTTGATCCCCTCTTAGGCATCCTTAGCCACTTCTCTTGTGTGACATACATAGACATATGTGCATATAGATAAAATAATTGATATGATGAAGTTGTTCAAGAAGTGAAAGAATGCAGCCTAGGAATAGTCAATTAAAACAATGCCCCAAATGTGAAACTGCCCCTGCTCCTTCCATGTCGCCTGCTCTTCCCAGAGGTGACCCTTCTGCTACCGTTGTCTCGCTTTCTGGGGTCTTTATTCCCCTACAATGTTTCATGTGGCCATGTCCTTTTGCTGTATACAGTTCTATAGCTGTTTTTGCATTCAAATATTTTATTTTTAGTGACCTATTTTAGTTAATTTTCTCACCACACTGACCAATCCTGGCAATAAGCAGTGGAAGAGAGGAAGGATTTAGTCTGACTCGCAGTTTGAGGACATACTCTCCAGCACATCGAGGACAGCATGGCAGCGGCAGAAGAACAAGGCAGCTGGTCACAGTGTATCAAAAGTCAAGAAACAGGGCTGTAGTAGAGCGCTGTAGTGGCGGTTCAGCCAAGAAGGCATATTTCATGACTGCAAACCCTGCCAGACCTCAGCAGAGGAAACCACTGTCCTGGCCAGCGCCATACTCGATCGGCAGTGGAACCCTGAGTGTCTGAGCTCAGGTGTATTTATTCTTTCAGAACTCCTCAGGTGTTCTACGGATAGCACATGTAGATCATTACCAATCAACACCCCCCCCCCCCCCGCACACACACACATAAATCCAACATATGCAGACAATACAAAACACCAAGACCTAGGCAGGCCCTCATGCAGTAGTGCATAAAACACGTTATACATAACTAAAAAATAAACTTCCACAACACAGGGCTGAGCTACATCCTCCAAGGACTACTCACTAGTAACCTACTTCCTCCTTTGAGGTACACCTCTCAAGGTTTTGTAAAACTTCTCAAAACAGTGCCTCCATCTTGGACCCAAGTGTTCATGAGTCTGTGGATGGGGAATATTCTATATTTAAATCATAATATTGGCTATCTGTTACCTCAGAGTATAGACTTACATAACAGAGTTCGTTCAACCATGTTCTATTGGTAAGCATTTGGGTAGAGCCTTGTTTCCACTTTTATGAAAATTATTCCACTCCAGGGAATAATTGAAAATTTACAGCTAGCATATGGCTGAGTAAATATTTAAGATTTTATGTTGATTTTATGGTTGTTATCAAGTCCAGGACCATTGTTATGGATGGAATTCACTTCTTGGTTTACATGTGTGGCTACTTTCTAAGTTTTCATTTGAAAGACTTTTATGCATTTCTTCTAGACAATGTGCGTGGTCCTGATTTGCTGTGAGAACTTAGGGATGTATCCACCGAAGAACATGGGAAAGCTGCACTTTGGAGACATAGGGTTCCACTTCTCCTACCCCTTCTGCCTTGAGGTCTCTTACTCTATTGGAAACAGGCATTCGGAACTGACGGCTGTCAAGGGAGATAGCAGATATGTTCATGGTATAGGATAGAGGCCAGACCCTTCACATTTGACATCTTCAGTTATCTGTGCATAATAATCTAGTTCAGACGTGAGTGAGGTCTAAGTTGGTATCTACAGCTAAGCTGCTGGGATTCTGGCAAACTGCCTTGGTTTCCATGGAACAGAAAATCTCCAGATACTCTACGACTCATTATTGTACAAGGGATACTGTTAGTCCGGTTGCTAGTCCATCCTCAAGGAAGAGGTCCATGAGATTTCCTTCCTTCCCTCATCTCTGTAGACAAATCTGCGAGCTTCCATAAAGTAAGTGAGCAAGGGGGTACATAGTGGCCCAGGAACCCCCCAGTTGGAGACACTGGCATGTGAAGGAGAAAGCAGTTTCCGGAATGATACCCCTATAGCTACAAGATGCTATGCGGAGGAGACCAGGGCAGAGCCTCCCTTAGAGCATTCAGAAACTGTGATTTCAAACTTCTAGGTGGGAAAACTAGGATAGAAGAAATTTGTGGTTTTTTAAACCACCAAGAGTTTTGGTTATTATCCTGACAGTCCTAGGCAATGTGTGCATGTATTACAGGAAAAGAGGAAGGATGAGGCCTTTTAGTCTAAGTTAGGTATAGAGGCTGGGGAGACGCCTTTGCAGTTAAGAGCACTGGCTCCTGTTGCAGAGGATCCTAGTTCCATTCCCAGTACCCACAGGGTGGCTCACAACTGTCTGTAACTCCAGTTCCAGGGGATCTAATGTATTCTTCTGGCCTCTGTAAATACCAAACATGCATGTGGTATATATACATATGTGCAGGCAAAGCATTCATTATAAAATATAATAGTAAATAAATCTTAGATTAGAAATAGGAGACTCGGTAAAATTCATTTCCTCTGATCAAAGTTTGACTGTTTTCTGTCACTGGTTGGAATAGTCATTGATTCTCATGGAAAACAATTTTCTGTACTTGTTTATTTATTTGAGATAGGATCTCTTGTGGCCCATGGTCGCCTTGAACTCAGATTCTCCTGCCTCTGCCTCCCCAGTGTTGGCATTACGTGGATGTAGAACCCTGCCTGTTCCACAGGGTTTAATTTGGCCTTGTTCCCAGCAAAGACTTCCTTGCTTGTGTCCAAAGGTAGCAGACATATAATGAGCAATGTTTCTGCAGCTCTCTCTGTCTGCCAGTTTCTCTAGGAGCCCCTGGGTCTCCTTCACTATCCTTTGGCTTGTGCATCAGGCCAAGGCCCAGCTCTACATCTTCCAATCTTTCTGTGAAAGCACAGTGGAAAGCTATGATGAAGGTTCCACTTGTTTGGGAAGTCCACCTTATGTGGGAAGTCCTCCTCATGTGGGAAGTCCTCCTCAGGCGGAAGTCCTCCACTGAGATCTCCTTCCATTCGGTAGGAATTTTCTGGGGAAATTTTTATCATAGTACATCAACTAATTCAGCTCTGGGGACCAAGAGTTCACGAGCCTGTTGGGGAATGTTCCACATTTAAACAATAATACTGGAAATAGCAGGAGCTTTCTGGAAATGCAGAATCTCAGGCTGCACTCATGGGTTTGCAATGGACATTTAAACAAGAACCCCTAAGTGATTTACAAACATGTTAAAGCTGAAAATCCCAGGGCTGGTGTAGAATTCATACATGTTGTGGTTAGTCACCTGCGTGGGTCCTGGGTGGGAAGTCTGTTCTTTGACATGGGTGAAGCCAAGCTTCAACCGGTATGGTCATATGACTCAAAGAACAAAAACCTAAGCAGTGCTCTGTGCTGGCTACTCTGTGTCAACTTGACATACAAACTAGAGTTATCTAAAAGGAAGGAAACCATAATCGAGAACCATAATCTCCATAAGATCAGGCATTTTTAAATTAGTTATTGATGGGGGAAGGCCCAGCCCATTGTGTTCCGTGCCTGGGCTGGTGGTCCTGGGTTCTGTAAGAAAGCAGGCTGAGCAAGCTATGGAAAGCAAACCAGTAAGCAGCACCCACCCCTTCCATGGCCTCTGCATCAGTTCTTGCCTCCAGGATCCTTCCCTGTCTGGTTTCTGTCCTGACTTCCTTCAGTGATAAACAATGATGTGGAAGTGTAAGACAAGTAAATCCTTTCCTTTCCAAGTTTCTTTACCATGGTGTTTCATCGCAGCAATAGAAACCCTAACTAATGCACTCTCACAGGGCTTGTAAACAGGGGAGGAAAAGACTAGAATGACTGACCAGCCATTCAAAGAAGCAAGTATGCAAAGCAGGGTAGGAGAGAAACTGGATGAATCCTCAGGGAGACAGAAAACAGTAGGCATTTGGGTGCGCTGGGATGGGGCTCATGCTCCTTCAGATCAGGGAGAATTCAGGAAGGCTTAAGTCCCTCATGCATGAAGCTCATTTTATGGAGGTGATCGGAAAGCTCATAGTGAAAATGTTTGACTCTTGACCATGGCTGTATGTACCCCAATATAGCTCTGAATAGCTCAGAATGTAACCCAACCCAAAATTGTAAAAGTACTTAAAACTTAATGAGATGTTTGGTGACGTTGTTCTAACTTGATTGTGCGGTCACTGTGTTTGAACTTTGCAGACGGTGTGCCATCTACAGCCTTCTGTCCGCAAACCTCTGTGGGGAACCACACTGTTGAACCTACGCTGGGGCTCCTGAGAGCTACATCGAGTCCAATGGTCACACTGGGCTGCCAGTGCAGACTTACCTAGCGTCCTCCTGTGTTCCTTTTTAGGGCTTCTAGAATAAAGCACCATACATCAGATAGCTTAAACAACAGACATTGTCACCCATCTGTCCAGTGTCTTTTTCTTATAAGGACAACAGTATGTTGGATTTGGGCTTTCCAAAAAAATCTCATCTCAAGTTAATCTATCTCTGTCAAGTCCTTGTTTCCAAATACAGCCACTTTGGAGGGATGGAGCATTAGGACTTCAATATGTGAATTTGGGAGGTTAGCAAAGACTGAAGTTCAGCCCCCAGTCCCCAGTCCCTGGCACTCCTTAGCACCCAGAACAACATTTCTCTCCACTGTCCTGCTCCAAGATACCAATCTTGCCCTCCTTGGGACACTTTTATGGTCAATACTCCAGAGGACACCAACAGCTTACTGAAATTAAACACATAGGCTTGAAGGACAAGCAGTCATGTTCTGAGCCAAAACTGTATTTCCTTTAGGAAGGTATTTTATATTCTGTGGGCACACCACATATGGAGCTCCCCAGGCTAACTAACCAGGGTAGCTATTAGCCAATGATCAAAACAGGGTTGCCTCGAGACTCTGATGGATAGGTCACGGGAACATGGATACGAATGCATTTTGAAAGCTCATGGCAGCTATTGTTTCCTATAATGGAAAGTCATTAAGCATATTAGCAGCTGATTTTATAATTAAGTGCTAACGTTTTCTGGATGGGAACCTAAGTAACAGGAGAGATTGGCCATTTACAAAACATGTTTAAACAAAAAGAGATTTAGAGACAAGAAGTGCCTCTCATCTTAATTATTTTTTTGCATCATAAAAACCCGAGGAACAATGCATTCGGCAGAGGCATAATGGATGTGCAGCAGCTGGAGAAAACATCTCGCTTCCTTTGTTTGGAAACAGTGTTTTTACACTTGGAGAGAAAAAAATCTTGTCCAGTCGATTTGATTACAGGGCGAATGGAATCTGAGCGAGAGATGGGTGATATCTACAGGATATCTATGTCTGTCAAACACCTGTACAACATCAATGAGGACCATTGCCGTGTGTCGGTTTGCCAGGGCTGCTTCTTCAAGGTTTCCTCTGGGTAACTACTGCGTCTGCAGCTGGAGGAGGGTGGCGGAACATCATGCCTGTACTGGGTCTCCAAGGAACTCAATTCTTAGTATACGAAGAAGGGAGAGAGAACTTCTCTTTCTTCTTGAGTGTGGGCCGTCAGCATTGCTTTACTTGGTCTGAAAGTAAAGCACGGATGGTCTATACTTAACGAGAGAGCTACCGGTGATGGAACCAGCCATCCATAGGCAGGCAGGGCATCCTGACTTCAGCATTCTTAGATGTGTGCCTGTGGCCAATACATTGTGTCCACTGGGCTGAACGATGGCTAACAGAACTCTGGACCTCCAAGACCCAGCCTCCATTCCCTTCTTAGATTGGTCCTTCACAAGACAACTCTGTCTTTATCTGTATAATTTCCTGTCCCCAACTTGTTACCACAGACCTGCCTTGGCAGGGCGTGTGGTGGTGGGGGCCAAAATTAGTCCTGTTTTGCAAAATCACATGGAAAAATAATGGTGGAAAGGTGGGCAGGTATTTGATTAATATAGCCATATTAGGCGACGGAGGTCAAGTGTCTCAGCCTATCTTCAAGGCTAGGACATGCGTGCCCAGACTCTATGAGGTGGGGACAGAGTGGGGAGCAGGGGGGACATGGCGTGGCTAATCATTCCCGTTCAAGCCATGGTCGGGTTAATCGTTATCTCAGTTCTGATTTTTTGAGGTGGCTCGGAAGTCTCCACTATCATCACCGTTGAAGTGGCAGTTTGATTCTCATGCCATGACTGTTTCTGTTTAGGCAGAAGGCCTCAGTTCCCGTTAGAGGATAACAGCCTCCACCGTGCGGTGGTCTGTCCGAAGGCTCTGTAGTTGCAGGCATCTAAATGACTGAAGACTTAAGCCAACAGCCGACCCCCCCCTGGGATTTCCCTAGGAGCCTGTAACAGAAAATATATCCTACCTCATCGTACTACCTTTCTGTCTTCAAGGGGTGAAGAAGTCAGGTAAGTTTAGGGCCACTACCTAGGAGCCAGTTTTTAGGCAGACATCCATTAAATGTTTTACATTCCAGTGCAGAGTCAAGCAGGAATCAGACCCCAAGTTTGAAGACAGATGCCCAATTAAGGCAGCGATTCTGTGCTTTGATCTTGCTTTTCAGCTGCCACTGGACATCTGCAGGACCAAGTGGAGAGTCCGTCCTTCTCAATGGTAGCAGCTGCTGAGTTTTGATTACGAATAGTAGCTTAAAAACAATCTTTGACTAATTTCTCACCAGCCACTGGTGACAGGGTGGTTCTGCCTCAGGCTCAGATAGTCTGAGCTGGGCTGGGCTGGCTAATGTGGTCAGTCAGCAGACTTTCATGGACTAGTCAGAGTAGAATGATCTTTGCTAGAACATGTCATCTTTCCCTTAGGTCTCTGTCATCCTTCCGTAGTCATATCTGGGTACAGTTTGCAGAGAGAAATAGATTGCTGAAGTGTTTGATCAGGTTTCAGATCACATTGGAGAAAGCCAGGCATAGGGATCAGTATGAGGGCGTGCCCTAAAATCAGGAAGGCATGGGATATTGAGGTCTTTAATGCAACATATAGACAGAACTCCTTATTCTGTGGACTTTCCAATTAGCATATTCGGTTCCTGTGTTTAATGAGGTCCAGTTGGCTCATCCCCTCTGATTTCTGGAGCAGTGGAGACCTTATTCCTGTGGCCCCACCTTAGTTAGATGCAGACTCTGAAACCCAGGTCTCTAGACTACAGTCTCTTCACAGACACTGACAGGGAGTGTACCTATCATACCCATGAAGGGCATTCAAATAGTGTCAGATGCTGCTTGGCTAAACTAGAATGCACGGTTGCTTAAACCCCACCTCTCCTAAAAGGCCCTTGCTGTCCTGCCAGGTGGACGTTTGCCCCAGCTACACAGAATCCTTCTGCCCGCCTTGACAGATGGCCCCCAGTGAGCTTAAGGAAAGCAGAGTTGTCAACCAGCAAATATCTGAGCAACAGACGTGGCCCCAGATACGAAGCCCTTACTCACTTCCTCGAGGTGGTGAGAGAACTTTCAGCCTCACAAATTCAATTTCCTCCATTCATGCAGGGAACTCAAGGCCTGGGAAGGATTGATAACTGTTTCCCTCACTTTCCCTCACTTCCTCTGTGTCTCTTTAGCCCTGAGAATTTTCCTAACTGTTCCTTTCTCTAGAAAATCTTCTTCCAAATGTTATACTTAGCCAAACCCTTTGTGACCCATTGCACCCTGTAATAACAGACATCTTAATCTTTTTCATTCATCTGGTCACAAAATATTCATTGAATATTTCCTATGTGCCAGGCTCTATTCAGGCCCTGAATAAAGGACAATGACAGAAGCCACAATTTTCCTATCATGGAGCTTACATAAAGGTCCTTAATGAACAGTCCAATAAATATGGACTATGACAAATTCTGTTGGGTATGTGAATATTCACATTCTTATGTATATGTGTGGGGTATGTGCATATGTGAAGTGTGTGATACGTGTGTGTACATATGCATGTGTATGTGCATACATATGGCATATGTGGTGTATGTGTTGTGAGTGTGAGGTATGCACACATATGCACACATATTGGCGTGCATACATATGTATGTATACATGTGCATGTATATGAGTGTGTGTAACATGCATATGTATGTAAGGTATGTGTTGGTTGTGTGCCAATTTACATGGATGAGTATGTGTGTGGTGTCTGTATATATGTGAATTGTGTTGGGAGTGCGGTGTATATGTACATATATAGATTTGATGTGTATATATATGCATGTGTACAAGTGTGTGTAGTGTGTATGCATATGTGGAGTATATGTTGGATGTGTGCATACATAAACGCACGTGTATATGTTGGTATGTTTACATATGTGGATATGTGTCAGATGTATGCACACATATGTGTGTGCTATATATACCTTTATGGAGTATGTGTATATATGTGTTTCTGTGTGTGTGTGTGTGTGTGTGTGTGTGTGTGTGTGTGTGTGTGTGTGTGTGCGCGCGCGCGCGCGCATTCGATCATGTGCATGCCTGCAGAGATATTCACATATCTCTAAATTAGGTGGTTGATCAGAGGAGCTTTTTTCATAAGCTGCTTTTGTGCAGGTACCCAAATTATCTGAGGCAGGGGTTCAGTGGGTGTTTCAGAAGAGCTTCCTGGCATATGAAGCATTTGTTTACCTGTTGGAGGATTACTGAGGAAGCCAGTGGGGGTTAATGGGAAGAGAGTAGGAAGGTCATGAGAATGGTTGCTGAAGGCACCTAACTGTGTTCTGTCTTGTAGACTGGGCAGGTAGGTTTTAGTTTTGCCAGGAATGTGATAGAAAGTGTGACAGAGAATAATGACGCTTGGAAAGAATCGTGCCCTACTTGCTAGTGTCTGTGCACACACGACCTTCTATACCAAGGGACTGAGCAGCTGTGATTGACTTAAATGGTCCCCAAATCACCATGAGGGTCTTTATGAGAGGGAAGAAGGTATCGAGTCAGAGAGAAGATGGACAGCAGAGGTCAGAAGATGTGAGACCACAAGCCAAGGATTGCAAGTTGAAGGAGCAAGGAACTTCCAGAAGGAAGTAGTCATGTTGATTCCTTTATATCAGCTTGTAAGAGCCAAGCCAGATTTCTGACCTCCTGAATTAGGGAATGGACAATATATGTGATGTGCAAAATCTCCCCACGGAAAGTCACGAAAGGCGAGGAGAAATATAATATGGCTTAATCACAGTTTTTAAAAGTTCATGGCTAATTCTTAAGCAAAGTCAATGAGGAAGATGGAATTAAAGACTTAGCAGAGAGAAGACTGTGGTGCTTGCCCTGTGTGATGATGGAGAAGCGTGGATGGAGCCTGCCTATGCTACGGTCTCCCTGAGGCCCAGTGTGTAAGAGGTTGGTCATGGTACTGAAGGAGAGAGAGGAACACTGAGGATCCCTAGATTCCTAACTTCAGGCCCTAAAACATGAAAATGTCATTTTCTTAGAACGAGGAAGGTTGGAGATTTGATTCTTGTGTGTCAAGAATCCCACCTGGATATGTTATGTTTGGAATGTCCATAAATCACTGAAGTGGAGGTGTCAACGAAGCAGTTATTGCTCATGAGTTTGGAGCTTGGGGGAGCATGCTGAGCTACAGGTCTAAAAGCAAAAGTTAGCTGTGTGAAGTTGATGCTTGAAGCCCCAGGACTGGATGAGACTGTCCAGAAGAAGCACATTGATCAGATAGAACACAGGCTACAGATCCAGCATTCCACACGGCTTATCTTACAGCTAACAGGGCTCCCTCCTGCCTGGGGCTCAGGCTGATGAGGAATGCTAGCAGATCACCAAAGAAGTTTCTTAGTTCCCCAATGCCGTCTGCTGTTGTGATAGTTAGGGCTGATTGTCAACTTGGCTGGGTTTAAGATCGCAGAAGAAGCAAGCCTCTGGAAAGGTCTATGAGGAATGATCTGGATTGCATTAATTGAAGTGGGAAAACCTACTCTCGATATGGTCAGCACCATCCCATAGGCTGAAATCTTGAACTGAATATGAATAAGGTAAAATAAAATAAAACAATAAAAAGAAAGTGGGCTGAGCCCCTGCATTCCTCTCTCTACTCCCTGACTATGGATGCCATGTACCTGGTTACTAGTGCTCTCCCATCATGCTTTGCCCACTACAGTGGACTGCATCCCTTCAAACTGAGAAAAAATGAATACCTTTGTCAGGTACTTTGTCACAACAATGAGGCAGTATTTTACACAACTATGCCAAACACTACCAGATCCAAAATGATGTTCTCCAGCAGGAATCCATGATGGCAAGAGACAGTGTTGCTTTCTACAGCAAATAAAAATAAGCTCACACATTTAAGCAAAGGCTGCAGTCATATCAACGTGTGCACTATGATGCCCCTTGCCTGAGTGTACCCATGAAACTGCTTTAATACGGTTCATCAGATAAATAATGATTGTAAGAAAAGGGCAAATTCGGGGTGGAAGCAGAAGGAAGCACACAGAGCAGAGGACACAGAGGCATCCTGGATTGATTCATGGGCTCCTGTTGACTGTTTCCACGCCATAAATCTCGGTTGAAGAGTCTTGCCGTATCCAAAACGAGGGCCCAGAAACCCCAAACAGGAACATGATGGCCCACGAGGGAAGGTTTTAACCAACCTAAGTGCTGCTTCTCTTCCCTGAAGAAATCTCCTCCATCTGTGCTGGAGTCGTTATCTCTGCCTTCCTTGCAAAGGCAGGATTTGTACTCTCCCACACAGGAGCTTTCATGACCAACCTGACTTCAGAGATATTCAACGATAGACTTCTTAAATGTTGAGCTGAATGAGCTCTAGCCCACTCCAATTCCACCCCCGTTCACTCACTGGGTAAATGAAGACAGAGGTACACATGTGTGTGTGCATGTGCATGTGGAAAGGAGAGTCTCTTGCAGAATCATGATATGAAAGCCCTATTTGCAAAGACTTGGTCCAGGCTTTGAGCCCTGTTATTATGATTTGGATGTAAAATGTCCCTCATAGGCTCATGTGTTCAAACACTTGGTCCCTAGCCAATGGATCCATTTTGGAAGGTTATAGACCTTTTGGGAGGTGGAGCCTTGCTGGAAGAAATGGATAACTGGGAGCAGGATTTGAGGTTCTATAACCCAGACTCAATTCCTGTCTGCTCTCTTTCTGGACTAGCAGACACAGTGTGACCAATCGCCTCCCGCTCCCGCCACTGTCACAGTGGACCGTGTCCTCACACGATGAACCAAATTAACTCCTTCCTCCATTCAGTTGATTCTTGTCAGACACTTGGGCAAAGCAACAAGAGAAACACAGGCTCCTAAGCAACTCAGGATAAGTGCTTGGTGATTTTTCACGTCAGCTGTCTTTTAGTACAAAACACTCACACCGCTACTATCTCGCCATCAGACACGTGGTATGGCTCCTGAGGTTGACTCCGTGCGATTAGCTGTACCCAGACTATGTAGCATACAAAATAAGGTTTTACTTCTTGTCTTCACATCTGCATAGCAGCTTGGAGAGCCCCAACTGGCCCTGGTCCCCACATTTACATCTCTGGCCCAGGGTAAAGGGGATATCTTTTGTTTACAAGGAAGTTTCCTCATCGTGGATACGAGACGTTCATAAAAGGGAAAGTAGAACTACACAATGGCCCTCCTGGCCTAAGCTCAGAAGTAATGTACAAGAACTTCCATCCAAATTCCACCAGCCAAAGCAGGCTACATGGCCGAGTCCATCATCATGGGAAGGGAGAGTATAGCATTCCCATGAAGGTTGTGGGAAGGGAGGGAGAACTTACCAAGTCATAAGCTAATCCCTACAGGAAGGAATGTGAATATCCGGTTGGAGATGGGAAGATTTTATAAAGACCACTATCATGTTTCTGGATGGCATTTCTCAGGTGGAACACAGAGACAGCACACAGTATGGATTATCACAATTGTCATTCACTGTGGGTTCTACGTCGCCAACAGACGCAGGCTGGATCTAGGATTCTTTGTTCATTTTTCCTATCAGATGTGTCCATTGTGTTCCATTTCCTTTTTGTCCTGAGCACATGGAGGCCCTGTGACTGAGGTCTAGCTGATGGAGGAATGTGGGGGTACCCCAGGCCTGGCTGGTACAAGCCCCCCCCCCTCTCATTGCTACATGCTGGCTCCATTTTCGCCTGCTGAAATGTCCTCATGTAGGGTGAGAATGAGGATAAAAGAAAGTTGAAGATGGCAGCTGTCCACCAAGATATTGGATTGTTAAAATTTTACAGGAAAGCAAATAGTGCTATGATATTTAAGGCATATAATGGATAGTATATAATAAAATTTTGGTGTGTGTGTTGTATGAGGACATGTGTGTTCAGGTGCATGCATGTAGGAGCCAAAGAAGGATTTGGGGTATCTTGCTTTTCAGCTTATTTTCTTCAGATGAGATCTCTTACTGAATCTGGAGCTGGGCCAGCAGCCAGAAAGCCCCAGCAATCCTCTGTGTCCCCCACCCCACAGTGTTGCGGTGACAGGTGCACCCATCTATGCCCAACGTATTACATGAGTGATGGGGATTTGAACTCAGGCCGTTGTAATTGCACGATAAGTGCTCTTACTCTCTATGCCGACTATCCAGTTCTATATTTTCTTTAGTTTCATAATTAATAACAGACTCACTTTCTTATGCCTCCAGGATTTCTGCTCAGACTGTGTCTGCAGACTGAATACGTCTTTATTTCTAAGATTGAGCAGTGGTTTCCCCCTTCCTTCAGTGATACGGCTGCTGATGTTTTAACTGTTACTGAAGCCTTTATTATGTGCCAGACACTTGATGCGGAAGGGTTCTATCTACATTTTGAATATTGAAGACCCCATGTTGGTTACGGCTTTTCGGAGGTAACCCTGAACTCATTGTGAACAATGAGGAGTGCACAGCTGGAAACAAGAGAAGCCAGG